>CAEFZX010017271.1:0-114121 GCA_903066825.1 Alfaro cultratus
ATAAAATTATAAATATAAATATTGAGTTGTCCCCATCTTTGGTTAACCCCTCATTCCCCCTTATTTAGATAAATTTAAAAAAAATGTTTTTTTTTTTTTTTTTTTTTTTTTTTTTTTTGAATAGCAAAACATCACTCTGAAAAAATGAGGACTACCAAACATTTAATGTGAGTTTATTTATTCAGTACAAAAAAAACAATCCATTGGAAAATCACTGGTGTTCTATTTTTATTTGTGTTTAATAATGTATATTTTTAATTTGTCATCTGTAATTTGTTACTTTTCCTCTGCGGTATAATAAATATTCCATTTATTTGTTATAAATAAATGGAATATTTATTTATAATAAATATCATTATAAATAAATAATACAAAATATCTACTGTAGTGTCTAATAGCACAAATATGGTACTCTATGCGTCGAGCAAGAAAGGTTGCAAAATGGAGCCCTTGTTCATTGTTTCTTTGGAGATTCCTTTTACAATTCAAATTTTCAGTTTTTTTTCTCAGTGTTCTCTGGAATATTTTCTCATGGGCATTTTTAAATAACATGTGCTAAATCTGCTTATATCGGCAATGGAGCAACAATTAAAATGTTTAAAACAACTCCAAAGATGTAAAAAAATAAAGCTTGAAAGCTCACTGTCAGAGAACTGCAGCAAGAAGTGACATCTTGGGCTCATCAAGTCTCCATAACAACCATTAGATGTGATCTGCCAATTGTTCGAACGTTTTTAGGCAGATAAGACTAAAATCTTGCACTTTAGAGAACAGACTGCTTTCTGACAAAGCTGGAATATTGTGCCATATTTTTCTTCCTGAAGCCAAATGACCCATTAACAAGAAAGTCCAGCTGCTTTTTGCCAACTGCTCTAAAGAAGAAGACAACAATGGCTAAAAAAACCCCTCATTTCTTCTTTGGAACTGTTTGATTTGCTTTCCTCAGACTCAGGTCAACAACACCTTAACTTTCACCGACCTAACAGCACCAAACCTATGTCTTGAAATCTGCATTAGTAAAACATAAAACACAGCAACATGATCAAAACATTTTCTATTTTTATTTTTTTTTTACAGTATTTGCAAAGTGAGGTGAAAAATGCAATGATCTCAGCTTCCTCAGTGTGAACTTCGATATTACTGTAAACAACTATTTCTCAGCCTTGATAGTTAAATCTTCAAAATGAAAGACGTGCTTTCCTCTGATATGTGATATGTACGTACATCATAGTTGGAATATTAAAACGGCAGCATGAGAAAATAAGTAGTAGGTTACTGATATAGCTGCTTTACTGCAATAAAGATGAAGATGTGAGCAAATATATTGAAATCCTTGCAAAATATTGTCTTAAAATAATAAAAAATATTTCAGTGGCATACAATCACAGAAAGAAATAAGAACAGCATTTAACTTAGTTATTTATTCTGTCATGGGAAAAGTCCTGCTTAATAAAATCTCTTGTTGTATAGGCATTGGTACTATGAGTAATCCTTTTAAAATAGATGTAATTGAACCCAATAGAAGCTATAAACTGTTACTTTGATGTTTAAGGATGCCAGAAAACCATCATAAACTCAAACGTGCACTTACCTAAGCTCTATTTTAACTTTGCCTACAATTGTGCTTCTGTGTTCATAGGAGAGAAAAATTTTGTTTTCTGACAACAAACACACCTGCTGGATTTGGGCTGTTTGTTTGTAAACCTAAGCAGCATAGAAAACCTTTGGGCAAACAGAACAAGAAAGGAAGAGGATCCATGACTCTGCCTGTGTCAGTGCTGTCCTATTAGCAACTGGAGGATTCAAAAGTGTTAACGGCCTTTTGTAAAATTTCTCAGTTCGCCAATTTGCTACAGTATGAAAAGATTAATTTATTTTATGGGTTTTTGCACATCTTAACCAGGACTGCCAATAAGTTAGAAGGGTCTAATATGGTTCAAACTTAAAACAAAAAAAGAATACCAGGGAGCTTGACTCAAGTGAAAACCAGAGCTTCTTATGTTTCACTATATGCTCTACTTCACTGGAGCAGTGCAGTGGGAACCTTCAGTATTTAAACTGGTCCCCAGTGTTTGAACTCTGTTCAGAAAGCAGAACATAAAGCGGAGAGATGAGAGGATAGATGCAGAGGGAAGAAAAAAAAGATGAAAGGCTGCAGTGTGCCCTCCAAAGGGAATGTGAGAGCCCGGGAGCACGCTCGCTCACACTGTTAGTTAGTTGTGTGATCGTTCCTTTGTCCCGTTTAGCAGCAGAAGGAGCTGCTTTAAAGCCCAGGAAACATGAGATGAGAGGGACTACAGGTCTGATGTTTCAATTTCACATCCTTGCTCGCTCTTTACATTGTTGGATTACTTTCTGTGCGTCGCTGAACTTTGTGAGATTGCACGGTGCAGGAGGTCAGAAATCAGAGAGATGAAGTTTTTGTCTGGGTGACACCATAGCCTTGCAATTCCTAAACTAACAATCATGTAGAGGATGAGTGGAGCAGGTGGGTTTCCAGCATTGCATGCCCACCTTTTTAACCCCTGTCTGCTCCCGACAAGCTGTTGCAATACATGCTCATTAATTTCATAGCAGGTTATAACCAGAGACGCAGCCTGCTGTATGATTTTTTATTTTTAATTGCAGCAAAAATGTCATTTTAATGATTTTAGTCTGGAGGGAGAGGTTACTGAGTGTTACTTTCCAGATATTAATACTGTACATAGTATATCTGTCTGTATGAAGAGTGTTGGTCAAATGTTTACACACTAATCACAGCTATTACTGTCATTTCATTTTGGGATTTAATTATTAATTTGAACTGTTGTTTCTTTTTCAAAATGAAATGATATTAGATACTTCAATGACCTAAAAACAAGAGAAATGTATTCACAAACGTTTGGAATAATATCCCTTTGCAAGTTTTATGGAAACCTTATGATTTCATTTGCTTTCTGTAGCCATCAACTATTTTTTTCTGATTAAAACACTTCAAAGATTGTCTTGACCTTAAACTAAAGGTCTTTGATTGGGAACCAACCAGTTTAAACAACATTAATATTTCAGAATCAAAAAGTGGTTAGTTATTCAGTTGGAATAAGGCAAGGCCTTGATGATAGCTACATGTACACCGTCTGGCAAAAAAAAAAAAAAGTCACCTCCTGGATTTTACTAAACAAATAAGTATAAGCCTCCTATTGGATAGTTACTGCAAGGAAACAAGTTATAAAACCTCAGCTGATGCAATGTGTAGCTTCTCATTTATTAGACAACCATGTGGAAAGATGCATCCTGTGGTTGCAGAAAAGATGTTCGTCTGTTTGAGAAAGGTCAAGTCATTGGTATGCATCAAGCACAGATTACAGAAACTACTCAAATTGAGTTGAGAACTGTCCGACACATTAAAAACTGGAAGGAAAAAAAGAAGGACGAAGAAATGTGGTTGGAAAAAACCCCTGAATGACTGTGATCAATGGCCTCAAATCAAAGGAAAACAACAGTAGTACTGAGGACTGTTTAATAGTGGAAGTAAGAGTTATTACTTACACACACAAAGCAAAGGGAACTTAAGGATTGGGACTGGACAGCTGTGTAGCCATAAGAAAACCATTAATCAGAGAAGCTAACTGGAAAAAAAGGCTTCAATTTGCAACGAAGCATAAAGATACTGATGTACTCTAGAGCAATGGAAGAATTTCATGTTATCTACCTTCTTCCAGAGTGATGGGCACATCAGAGCAAGAAGAGAGGCAACATTAAGAGGCCATCTGACTATCTGTATACACTGAATGCCCAGATTATTCCATCATGGGATAGTTTCTTCCCTGATGCCATGGCTTTGTTCCAAGATGACGATGCCAAGCTTGATCAGGCCAAAACTGTGAACAAGTTGTTCAGGGAGCATGACATGTCATTTTCACAAGTGAATTGATCACCAAAGACTTCAGACCTCAACCTCACTGAGAAGCTTTGAGATGTTCCGCAGAAAGCTTTGCTCGGTAGTCAGACTCTTTCATCGTCAGTACAAAATCTTGGTGATAAATGAATGCAGCAATGGTTGGAAATAAATCTTGCGACATTGCAGAAACTTAGAGGCGATCCAACAAAATGTTAGTGTGACCTTTTCTTTTTTTTTTCTTTCGTCCAGGCAGTGTACAGATTTGGGTCTTTTTGTATAATTTTGCTGTTTGAGGAACTCCACATTAAATTAAACCTTTTGCACTCAATAACTGTTCAGAAAAAAGGTGGAGATTATTTGCTGTACCATAATTCAGTCCAGGAATAAAAGTCCCTGAATTGCACTGCATAGCAATTTCTGCACTTTGCCTCCTCTATTTGGGAGCCAATAACCCTGTCGTTTGTATTTTCTCTTTGCAAGAGTCATATTTCACAGCTACTAGGCAAATGAAGTATTCAAAATAAATCTATTGGCATAAATCACTTGTTAATGCTTTATAGTGTCACAAAAAAGTTTGCGTACCCAGGTTTTTCACTGTTTATAACACCCACTTGATGAGCACAATATTGTGACCTCCACACAGCACAAACTCATCCTGGTTTGAGTTTTCTTTGTCTCCTGCCTCCATTGGCTGTTTTGCATGGACTTGACTTTGAGCATAAGGGATTTGCATTCGTGTACAGAAACACATTTTGGCAGCTTGGATATAAATATTAAAGTAAATGTAGAGTCATGTAATATAATCTCGTAATGAACTAATCACATCTTTGTTATGATACTTAGAGAACATGATTTCTTTATAAATTTTCAGTCAGAAGCAAGCAACCTATTGCACTGCATATGTTGCAAACAATAGTTTTGTGCGGAGAGATTATTATTTTCTTTCTATCCATGTTTCTCATATTGTTCATTCTCCCTGTATACTTCTACCCACCGCTCCCTCCTCCAGAAATGAATGGAAATTGGTGTGTTGGGGAGGCCACCAGCAGCCAAACAGAGCACGCCTACACCTGAGCTTTTTATAGCCTAATAAGATGACCGCTGGATGGCGGTACTGCAGGGTCAGCGTGTGTGTTATCTGTGCTGTCTGGCAAATCTACCCCATCATTACAATCCTGATTGGCTGTCGGCTCAGACACCTAATGATATAGTCTGTTCATCTTGTACTAGGAATGTGAAAAAACTGGCACTCAGAGTTTTTGACTTTTTATTCTTTTTTTAATGCCTGAAAAGCAACACAGTAATAATAATTCTTTGCGAAAGGCAGGAAATGTGCTGTAAGCTTATGATGCCATCCCGCTGTGTTGTGTCATATCGTGGGATGGCACCGGATCTTGTCAGGGCCTGTAACGCATATGTGGCGAATTAAACATTGCATCATGTCTCTGCTAGAAGAAAAACAACTCGTGATGGTTGTGAGCAGACTTGGAATTTCCTGTTTTTCTCACCACATATTGCATTGTGAAGACCAACTCTAGTTTGTTTGGTGTAACAGCTTAAAGACACTGAAATGTGCCAGGCAAAAGTCTGTTGTTGCATTAAAACGTCCAATGATAACTTTACGAACAGTTCTTTCTGCCCATTTTATTTGCATCAAAAATATAAAAAGAATAAAAATAGTGTTACTGTTGTCCAGTATGATAAATATGAGATAATATTTTCCTTTAGATGTTGGAAATCAAAGACTCTTTGGGAGGGGAGCAGCATCTGTGACATCTCTTGATGCTCAGGCAGCAGGGAAACTTACCTAAGATATCAGTGTGTCTCTTTGGTCAGCCTGCATTCTGAGTCTCCATGGAAACAAACTGCTGTATTTGCCGAAAGGTTGATGTAGTCCCTGAGACATCTATTACCACTATATTTGATGCACCACACAAAGGAAACACAGTGTAACTCTTTGATTAGGAATACTATAACATGATTCCACTAGTTTGTGTTCAGCCTCCAGGTTAATTGCACAGCCCTATGAACGCAAGTCGTGCTCAAGATATCTGCTGGTGCTTCAGGTTTTAACGCTTTATTGCGACACACAGAAGTTGGGAAATAACTCAGTCAGCGGTGACATAAAGCTACAAGTCCACATTCAGTCTCCATAGTAACCAACCACTAGTCAGTGGACATCAGTAGTCCTCAAAATCCATTTGTGCTTTGGGTTTTAACTCTTTGATGATGGACACAGAGGAACGCAGCCCACGTTTAGTATCCTTAGTAACCAACTGCTGAACTGGTCAATAAGCAGAGAAACTCCTAAGAAACCCATTCCTGCTTTTGAATTTATCTCTTTCATTCAACACTCTGATGACATTGCCCAGAAAGTCAGTGGAACTCCTCGATCAGTGGTAACATCCATCTACTGGTCCACATTCAGTCTCCTTGGTTACCAACTTCTCTCCTGGCCAGAGCCTGGAGGTAATCATCAAGAAGTCAGTTTAACTCCTCAGTCATTAGTAACAGTGTCTACCAGTTCATGTTCAGACCAGGTAATTCATGGTTCAATACTCACTCATTCACCTCTTCCATTTTTTGGAACACAACTCCACATTATTCAAGGAAAAATCACCTATTTGCAGACTTTTGTAGACCATTTCTATGATATATCTATTTAAAAAGTTAACTTGAGAAGCTGAAATACCTGGACAATGTTGCAACCTTCAATTTCACCTGACTGAACACTGTAGATGAACTTGTATGGCAATGCTAAGAGTCTGTATTAATGCATATTAAGGTACATTTGGTGTGCGATCTATTAAATCTGGTAGCAATAAGCATTTTTATAGGAGTTTCAAGTATTTTGCATATTTCAGCTGTTCACATTCAGTTGTGGTCCCTAAACTCCAGTGACTACCAGGAATCCATTCTTCACACAATGTCTATTTTTATTTTCAAAAGAGATCATGCAACTAATAGCTGCCCTGTTAACATTTTTTTTTCACATGAGCTCAGGGTTTTATTAGCTCTTCCAGAGTTACAGTGGTCCTCTTGACTGTTTCTTTGATAACTGCCTGGTCTTTCAGTTTGCTGGGTTTTTCAACTGTGCCATCCTCTTTCTATGGTGTTCAGTTGAACAATGCTGCATGAGATCTTTGAGCGTGGGATACTGTTAGAAAACCTAATCCGGCTTTAAACCTCTCAGCTACTTCTTCTCTATCTTGTCTGTGCTCCCTGGTTTTCACAATGCTGTTTATTCACCAACGTTCTCCAGCAAACCTCTTAGGCATTTACAGGACAGGTGTATTTATACTGAGATTTACGGAAATATGGAAACATCTTAAACTTTTTCAGATTTTTACTTGGCAGAATAAAATATGAATTGATTTATCTCCTAAATCCCTGTAAAACACAATAAAGGTTTTAGTTTTAACATGACAAAATGTGGAAAAAAAAGGCTGTGAATACTTTTGCAAGACTGTAGTTATGTTTTCTATACATAAGCACTTACTCTTCGCTGCTACACAGACAAAAGTTTTATTTTCATCCAGAGCTGTCTATGTTTCCCACCAGATAAAGGCTGTGATTAATAAAATGGGTCTCTTGGTCCCCTCCAGCCTTCTCTCACCTTCTCTTCTGCTTCTGTGACAAACGCTTGTCTACTTTTTCGCTACACATCTCTCATCCTCTCTCTTTCTTCTCAGAACCTCTTTCTGGATAACAGTCGTTTTCATCTCCCTGTACCTGGATTAAGAGAGAATATTTCTATTTCTCTTTCTTCCCTTACTTCCTTTACGGCTCCCCGTTGCTGCCTCTGGAGCCCAGGTAAATGATGCATGGTAGACTCGCAGCCGCTGAGCAATCATTAGTGAGGTGGCACAGGTGAGCAAGAGCGGCGGATGATGAAGAGACAGGGATATAGAGCGAGAAACAGAGGACAGCAAAAGTCATGTTTCCGCCCCGAGGCGTTCCCCATGCCGTCACAAAACCAGTTGTTGTTTGTGTAAAACACTAGTCTGTGGCACTGCTTATGCCAGTGGTCATTAATCCACACAAATGCAAACACAGACGCAACACAACTCAGACAATAAAGTGCACACTGGCAATGAAGCTGTAATGGTACTCTCAGAGATGACACTCTGATGTGCAGCGTGCTAAAGCCCTTCTCTCACATAAAAACCAGTCTGGACTGGACTGCTCTGTGTGCTGAGTAGACAATATTATGAAGTGTACATAATGTTTCCCTTGTGAAATTATCACTCAACAATGCCCTGATGCCCCTGAACATAAACAAATTTTGGGTTTATAGTTCATATCAGACCTAATAAACCGAGGCGTTACTTGACAGAGGCCCACAGTGAGTAAGAAACTCCTCTGCACTGAGACGGAGCTACTGGTATGTTTCAGAAAGAGCGTCCTCCCCCTGTTATCAATATACAGAATGAATTTGGCTTGATGTAACATTAATAATCTGGTGTCTGATTATTTGACTGTGGGTTTGATGTCTGGTGGAGCCTCTGAATCTGACAGATGTTAAGTTTAATTAGCATTCACACCTACTCTTCTCTGCAGCCGGGAGTCTCACCCCCTGACAACACATTTACAGCGCTGGCGCACATCTTTATGTTTCCGTTTCTAACAACTCGCCCTGTGTAAACACTTGCAGAATCTCACAAGAGTGCATCAGTATTTGGTGGCATTAAGAGGAACTGTAATTTTGGGTTCATTGTAGACCAGTGTGTCGTACACAGACATGTAACGTACAACCAGCGCGCCGAAGCTGCATGCTTAATTTTAACCTGCTGAAGAAATGAATCAGTTGATGTGTCTTCGGAGTCTTTTCACTCTTCTGCCCCAATATTCAGAAACAAACAACAAGACACCCATCAGAGATTAGCTCAGACGTTATGACTCCAGAATATAAACGCTGCTGTTAAGAGCGATTCTATTCAGTATTGGAGCAATAACGAATTTACTCTTGTATATATCAGGGTCAGACCAGAAAGCCACTGACGTAGACCTTATATCCGAAATGTTATTGAACACGTACATAGGAAAAGACGCTTGTTGCTGAAATGCGCTATATAAATAAACTTAATTGAAACTTGATTAAATTGAAATTTCGGATTCTGCACAGATTGCGACAAGTAATTTGACGGTATATCCCCTTACCGGCTTTGACATGATTCCCGATTTCCTATAACTTTTTTTTAAAGGATTTTTTCAGCTCTAGTGGCCTTTATTTCATAGTGGAGTGACAGGAAAGCAGGTTGTGACAGAGGAGGAAGACATGCAGCAAAGGTCAGCGGGCTGGTAAGTGTTTTTGTGACAGCCACATTGAGGACCAAAGCCTCCTTATATGGGTCATATGCTTTACCCTTACACCACCACCACTCTTGACTACAATGTTGTTTTAAAGGGATAAAAATTGTTGTCAGCAATATTTGGGAAGACTGGGAAGCCATTAGACAAATTAGATGTTTCTAATTGTGTCCAAAATATACCCCTACACTATTACACCACAAGCTTGAACTGTTCATATAAGACAGAATTGAGACAAGTTTTCATACTGCTTTTACCTAAATCTGTTTCCATTGTTATAGAGTTCTGTGAACATTATTACCTAAGCTCATGATAAAATCAGCTCTCTAAAGTTTTGAACTAAAAAAAAAGAAAATTTCAAAAGTTAGACAGAGAACTGACCTTTCACTATATGAATCTATTTTCGTTTGTAAATCAATGTGCTGAACAGCCTACCGGAGGTAGATGTGATATTAAAAGCAACAGGCAGACAGGCTCACTTATTTTCAGCATTGTTCTGTCACTTTAAATGTTATTAAGTTTTTTTATTAAGTTTTTTTTTTACTACTTCCCTCAGCAGCAGAGGCACAGCAGAGTTTCTAGGGCAACAATCAATGTAATTGTCCTAAGTCTGACACATGCAATCTGCTAAAAGCCCTGAAGCCCAAAAAGCCCAGGTGTACCTAGGGATTACAGAGCTGGAGGACAGGTGAAGTCAATGCACAATGATGGTGACACATGCACACGTTTGTTCAGTAGTCTTCTCAAAGGCAAGCACACAGACACACAAACAGACGCAGCCATACACAAGCCAGGGAACCTTAACATAGTCTCCCTGGGCTTTGCATTTGTTTTGCTTTAGTAAACAAATTTTTCAAAGTTTCATAAGGTGTCACAGATGTGGATCCACCTCATAGCTTTGAAAGCTTATGTTGATGCATAAGTAGGTTCATATGTAAAAAGGTTCATGACTGAAGTGCAGAAATGGTTAAGTACTAATAAGTGGTTATGAATGTAGTTTCTTTTGCCCTTGATAATGTTCATGTAATTATTGTTTTGTCTTTTAACATTAACGCTAAACGAAAGGAAGCCATCATAAAATTCTAGTGTTTTTTGCTTTGTGCTTATTTTTATTTACCAAAGCCTGCGCTATCATAAAGTTACCTTGAACCTTTATCCCTGGAATTTAATCATTCCTTATTCTTATTCTCTGCTGGGCTATTTATAGTGTTTGGACTCAAGGGCTGTTTATGTAAATAATCACTGATTAAAAATGACCTAACAACATCTCTAGTTTTCAAAAACTCAAAAGAGTAAAAGCTTCAGTCCCAATCTTAACCTCCTTTTATAGTGGCAACATTGGGTTTAGCCAACTGCATAACAGTGTGGCTTGATAACTGCGCCATTAGACACCAAAAACATTTCTAGTGGACGGTGAGGGCAGCAGAAAAGATCATTAGTCACCAACTCCCTTCCCTTACAACAACAGACTTACCTAAAAAGCCACAAAAATTGCTGACTTCACTCACCCACCACACAATCAATTTTGTCTCCTTTGATCAGAGAGAAGGAACCAGTGTAGCCATTCCAGCACCATCAGAGAGAGAAGTAGCTTATACATCATCTTATAAAGCAGTACGGACAGTGAACACTCTTACACACCGCCACCCACCCAAACGCCTTCTCATAAGGTCACTTTGTAACAGAGGTCTTCCAACTTCTAGACCTGAAACTCCTAGACCTGAAATTGAGGAGAAGAAAACAACTTCTCCTCAATACCTTACTGCTTGCAGGAGTGTCTCTGCTTGTGACAAGAAAACATTAAAACTAACCGGTGCACAGCAACCCACAGCAGGTCAACTACACCCTGTTAGTATGTTATTTTGCAGTTCCACTGAAGAAATCAGTAGAAATGTTTGTAAAAATAACATTAAAAGTTAGTTATTCTTGTATATTTACAGAAATGAGAAGATGTCAGGATTCAGAATGGAGCAGAAAACAGGAAATTCAATAATCTTTGATTGTATGAAAATGGTTACAGTCTAAACCTGGATAAAACATTTAAACTTTGTGAAATTGTCAAACTTACCACCTTAAAGGTAATTTTGAAAGACTTTCCTTCCTACAATGGTCAGTTTAAGGAGTGAAGCAGAATACTATTGGTAGCTACTCCTCTGTTCCAAAATGTTTTGTTGATCCATAAAAGATTCACCACTGTATTTTGGGACAGTAGCTCTCTCTGTAGTTCACTATCGTGTCAAAGCCTTAGAAACAGCTTTTGCCTACGTCATGCTCTGAGGCAGGTTTTGTTTAAAGGATTTCTTGATTGCACATGTCAGGCAGCTATCTATCATGAGTATAACTAGTAAAGCTGAACCAAAAATCTCTGTAAATCACAGTTAATTCATGATTCAACAAGGAGGAGTATAATAATTTGACATAGGGTACAGTTGGTTTAATCAAGTTAAATTTGTCTGATATAATTTGTTTGATCTGAAACAAGCAACAACTGAAGGAACCTGAAAGTGAGACTATAATATTTTAAACATCACTGTGCATTAGGTAAATAGAAAATGTATGAAATTGAATTTTTTAATTATTAGATATAAAGATTTTGGTTTTATGTAACTGTTCAACCATTATCAAGCTTTACAGCTATATTCAGAAAACACATGCTTATGTTTTGGCTTCGAGCTATTTAATAATTTAAAATAAACACTGCATATTATTGAAGAGGCACAAGGTACAATTTTGAATCACTCATTTTTTAGAGAGAGTTTTTTTCAGTGAAGATTAGTCTAATCAGTTGGCATTTATGACTCTATGTTTCAAAAACAAAATCAGTATTTTCCCTTTGCAACAGTGCAGACCATTGGCTGTACATCAGTTTTTAAAAAAAAGAAAGTTGAATTTTGTTGTGGTTTGCTTTAATGTGCACTGTTCTGAACTGGTTTTCAGCATTATGGAAATAATCCTGGTGCTATTGCTCCTTTATGTGAGTCAGGCTTATGCTTGAGTAAAATTATTTACAACAGTCTGCAGTCTGCATCCAACAGGAACATGCATTGTAGAAGAAGACAGACTATCTTTTCTTCACATGCTGCAAATGGACCAAGTCCCCTGCTGATTTCAGGACAGGAGCAGTGAAGAAACACAGCTAGGAAAAGAATTAAGTTCTTGCAACACAATACAGCTGCGAGTCAGAAATAGCACTGCTGCGAGTCTGCTGTGTTGTAGCAGAAAATTCATGGTTACAAAAACCCATAAGACACAACAACAGAGGAACAAATGGCTGGAAATAAAAAATGTTAAGCTTGTAATCAAAAAGATGTTTTAAATACTTTAGCTTTACATGTTAGTTGTGAAGCTAATAGCTATGTAGTTGAAGTAAGGTCAGAGAAAAGGATGAACTTCAATTGTTTAAAAACATTTCAAAAATATTCACTCATCTTGAACATTTTCACGTTTTGTCATCTTACAACTACAAATATATTTGATTATGGTTTCATCTCTTAGAAACCATAAGAGTTTCTAAGAGATGAAATCATCTCTGTAGAGATCTGTTTGCTACATTTACAGCAGCAAGTCTGTGGAGGTTTGTCTGCACCGGCTTTGCACATCTAGAGCACAGAAATCTTTTTTCCAATTTCTTTGCAAAATAGCTTAAACTCAGTCAAATTTCACCAAGGAGTATTTGTGAGCATCACATTTAAAGTGGTGCCACAGATTCCCGATCGGATTTAGTTCTTTGAAGTCAAATTTATTCTTATAGCCCATTTCAGCAGCAAGACAGTTCAAAATCCTCAACAGCATAAAAACATAATACAGTAACCTTTGCTTTGATCTAAAACATCTGACTGTAGCTCTGGCTGCGTGTTTAGTGATGTTTCTGCTAAGAAGCGAACCTCTGACCCAGTACTTTTTACAGTCTCTGGCAGAAATTCTTGCAAGCTTTTCATGTATTTAGCTCCATCAACCCACCAATCAACTGTGGTCTGTTTCCCTGTTCCTGCTGAAGGAAGGCATCCCCACAGCTTAACACTGCCACCTCCATTTGTCACTACGGAGACAGTATGTACTTGGTGATGTGTAGTTTGTTTTCAACCACACATAAGATTATGCATGTGGATTAAAATGGTAAATGTCAGACTCATTTTTGTTCTCTAATGTTCTCCAACAAACCTGTGAGGCCTTCAATGAACATAAATTCAAACTGAGATTAAACTACAGGCTGACTAATTAGGTGACTTCTGCAATAAGATGGTTAGGTTTTATTTTGGAGTTTCCAAGTAAAAGAGGCAAAATACGAACAACAAAACTCCTTTTATTTTTAAAAAATATTGAAAACCTTCAATTATTTTTGCATTATCTTATGTTGGACGATTACATAAAATGCCTTTAAAGTACACTGCATCAAAAGTGAGGGTAAATATAAAGAGATTCCTATGAGTAAGTTGACGAATGTTAGTGGTTTTCTTCCTATATTTATTTCTAACTCTTCTTGGAAATGATTAATTTTATTTTTAAAATGAAATATTGTGTTTAAAAGCAGCCACTAAGTAATGAGAACTGATACTGAGAACATTTCTGCTAACTGAAATGTATCATCATGGTCAAAGGTAAAGAAAGATACTGCCTTTTTTCAATTTATTATCATCACATAATTTATAGTGAACAAAAAAACAAGAAAGCCTGTTTCTAGGATCTCAAACAATAAACTTTAAATTTGACGTCTGGTGATCTTGCATCTGATGTTGCAAGCCTTTTGTAACAATTTTGTTATTGACAGTCATAATATTCAATTAAGTCGTACATCCATTCCAATAAGGATTCTTTGCCAGATTAAAAGCATCTTTTGAAAATAACAACCTTCACACAGCTAATATTTTTTATTGGTATGATATAACATTTCTAAGAAATTAATTGTTGTTTTTCTCAATTATAAGTGGAAAACCATCATAAAAGAAATATAAGCTTGAAAACATTAGCCTGTGTGTTTTACTGATATTGTTGAAGAGTTTGTTTATTTCACACACAGAAGCTTAATGCTACATAAACTGGAAAACAATAACATAAATAAATGCTTTAAATAAATATCTCTGTATCTACTGAATCAATACAATACATAGGTATGACTTTTAATATTGATTAAATTAAATAAAGCTATATAATTTTATAGATTTGATGCTATAATGACTATAATTCACTTTGGATCAGTTGACCAAATCCTGTAAGAGAAAAACTGAATCAAAGCTTGACTAATGAAATTGTGCACAAAATTGATAAATTAACACATGGGATCAAATGAACATCATTTTAAGATAAATGGTAACGCATGTGAACAGACTGCAGAAGTTCCTGTGAAAGTTTTGAAGTGAGGCTATTATAATCTAATATTTTCTAAAGAAAGAAAAGCATGGGGAATTGCAGAGCAGAAACCTGACCTGCGTAAATGTGCACAAACCTGGGAACCACTGAGGGAAAGGAAGTAGGACACCAGCTTCCATACAAACTCAGGACATCACCAGGGGAAAAAAAATAAGATAAATCCACGCTCATTCCTCAAGTTAAACTCTAATGACGGGCATTATTCATTTTTACACGGATACCGTGTTCTTGGTCAGCAGACAGCTCGGAGATTGGCTGCTTTATTTTCCCTTATTCACTGCTACCAACATCTATTAAACAAGTTCTGCTCTGGCCTGCAAGAAATAATTAGTCTACCGCATAGGTCAACTTAATCATTCCTGAAAATAATATTCAATTATCTCCACAGCAACTTCTAGAGCACGTCTCCTATTTTTAGAGCCCCCCCTCCTACGTTTTACAGAGATAGGGAATTTGATCCTTTTTATGTCAAGCCTGCAACACAAAGAAGCAGAGAGTCAGTGGTGCCAAACAGACTTGCTGGGTAACCTATTATGCCTTAATAATAGCCCGAGCTTTCTTATTGTGTCTTCCTCCGTGTGGTGCACCGCATATGAGCTCCATCCCACTCGATTACGCCTCTCCTCTTCCTCAGCCTTTCTCCACACTGCTCCATTCAATGTCCTTGACTTATATCATTGGTTAGCCTTTACAAAGGGCAGAGGAAAATTATGACTTATAGCAAGTTTAGCATCATCATTATGTGGTAATAAGTGGGGCTACAAAATGTTTGGTTTAATTAGAGCTCTAGAACCTCTGACATCCTGGTCAACTTGGTCAAGGTAGGCGAAGTGTCACAAAATTCAGAAACATAAAATTGACAGAGGAGCTTCTTTTCCCCCAAAGTGTGATGAGTCACAGGCAGATGATGAGGTTTAAAAATAAAACACTGTATGGTCAAGCAACTCTTGCTCTATGTATTTCCAAGAAACATGGCAGTTGGCTAGGTTCATTTTTTTACAGCAGGAAGTAAAATCAAATTAAATCAACAGGAGGGAACTCCACCACATGTCTACTCTGAAACAAGGATTGAGGTTTGTAGTGCGAGGCTGATCAAAAATAACATTCTTCCTTGTTATGTTCATTTCATCTCCTAGTTATTGTCAGTGCCAACAGGCAGTCCGTTTGTTATTTTGGCTGCTCATAAAATTTCAATCTGCTGCTTTGTGTCAATAAATGACATAAATATGAGCTGAAAGTTATAAATTTCCCTTTAGACTTGAGAGCATTTCAAGCCTAACTGTAACAAGAGTTCAAAAATTGGTTCTTAGTTTCCTCATATGCTGTTTTGTAGACACTTGTTAGGTGTTTTTCCATTAAACTTCCCCAAACCTTCATCCTATTACCCCAAATCAGAGCAAAATCGAGGCTAGAACCAAATTCTGCTTCACCCAGGAGAGTTTTTGATTTTTATAACTCAGAAAACAGAACTCCAAACTTCATTTTTAAAGTCTAATTGATAAATAAATAAATAAATAAATGAACTGCATTTCAAAATCTGCTCCAATATTTATTTTAATAAGTGAATTTACAGTAAATTAAATCTAGAAATTTCAAGAAAATCGATAGAAATGGCAGCTTAAAAGTGCAGCAAGATAAACTTTGCTTCACCTTCTCCACTCTGCAGTTTATGTGTTTGCATTGGACACAAGTACCATACTAAGTGAAAAATGGTGTTTACTTATTAATGTATTAAATAATACTTAGGAAGTGTCACATGTTGTGCTAAATATGCTGGGTGGAAAAAAAATCAAGGATGATGGATTTATGTTAGAGCTGGAGAAGTGGCTGAAAGCAGAAGTCTGTATTTTAAAATTTATTTGATTTTAATCAAAGAACTTATATATGAATAAATACTCCAGATCAGCTTTCTTTGAAACAGATGAAACTAATAGAAATATATATGGAAAACCCTGAAGCATAAAAGATAAAAATGAGCTACGAAACAAACAAATTTTTACAAAAACTCCATTTTATTGTAACGTTTCCAGACTGCACATAGCAGATATGTAGTCTTAATGTTTGCAGCTAAAAGTGAAAGAAAAATACTGACAGGAGATGAAAGGTGGAAGAAAACATAATCACAAACTGTGGCTTGCACAGACACGCAAACAAAAACAAAATTTGCAGCTCCGCGAGTGAAATTTGTTTGAGACACAACCTGCAAACTCTATTTCACACATGATGTTGCTCCTACATTCACTGTAAGCATCTCTCTGTCACTCACTGCCTCTTTAGGTAAAATAAAAACTTTTTATAAATGAACAAACAATTTGAAAGATTTGAACAGATGCTGTTAATGTTCTCCAAGAAATAGCTGACGCCTTCAGAGAGCAGCTGGATTTATCCTGAGATAGATTACACACAGCTGGACTCTATTTAGAGGTGGAGAGTAGCCGAATATATAATTTAAGTAGAAGTAAAAAGTAGCCATCCAAGAAATTACTCAAGTAAGATTACAAAAGTATTCTTTGAAGTACTTTTGTATTAAAACATCAAATTATGTTTTAAAATTAAATAATGTCATCAGGCAGACTAAAGTATAGTTATGTGTAAATTCTGGTATTTTAAGAATAAAAATAATTTTAAAAAAATCAATGCAAATAAGTAACATAATTCCAAAATAAGAAATGTAGCCCGAAAAAAAAGATTTTTTCCAAAAGCTGATTTTAACATAAAACGTACTGGAAGAAACCAATACTTACATGAAGTAATGTATATATATGTGTGTTAGAACAGGTTATAGTTCTTCTAGTGATATAATGCTTACTGTATTTCCATTTAACGTAGAATAGAAGAAAAAAAAACACGAGAACAGTAAAACTTGTGTAGGAACAAGATGTCTCACTTTAACATAAACTGTGTGTCTCTGTGTTTCATGCATTTTGGGTTAAAACATGTTTGTTTTTTTCCTCCAATGAAATTACTCTGGGTAGAGTGTTCAGATAGCTTCGTCATTAATAGCTTCTTAATTAAAAGTAAAAAAAAATACAGTAATAAAACTGTTAGCACTTTATTTGAAGGGGTGTGCATAAGACTAGCATTACACTGTCATAAACATCAAGGAGTCTTCATGAATAAGTGTCTTTTGGTAAAGAATGACTTTTAAACCAAATCTGCATTAAAAGTTGCATTAAAAGTGTCGACTTAGCATTATTTGGCAAATAATGACTTTTTTATGCAAAGTTGCATTAAAACTTACATTAAAAGTCAATTAAAAGAGTCAACTTTGCATTAAATGTGTCATTGTTTACTGAATGGCATTCATAAAGATTCTTTCATGTTCACAACAGATGTTATGTCATGTTTATGACAGTATAATGTCAGTCTCATGCACACCGCTTCAATAAAAAAGTGTTGCCAAACGACTATAAGTTTTGTTTTTCAAAAAGTTACTCAAGTAAATGTAACTAGTTTCTACCTGCCTCTGACTATATTCACTAAATCTGATTACTTTTGAGAGCAGTAGACTGCACTGGATTTTATTTAGGGGCGTCAGTCAAAAGGATGCTGAAAACAAATATGACAACATTCAGGATTTGTATTTGAGAAACAAAAAAACTGAAATCCATGTAAGAATTTGAACAACTTCTGGTCGGTGTTTTGCATAAAATCCATTGAAACAAACAGAACTTTTGTCATGATCAAATAAAATAAATTTGAAAAAATTATAATAAAAAATAGGACAAAGGACAAAAAGAACCATCACTATGACAGACGATGCTCTTTTCTTTTCCATCCTCTGTCTTCTGTGCGGAGCCACTTTTAGACGCAGCCTTTTAGAAAAACGACTTCCACAGAGAAGCGTGGCAGTGCTGGAGATCAAGTCACCTCTGGTCTCCACTGCAGATGGTCTCATTTATGAGAGGGTGCTCTCTTGTGGCCACTGAGAGTAAAATATGACCCACGCTTGGATTGACAGGAAATATCCCACTCTCAAAGTCAAAAACGTGGGCTGCTGGATCTGGATAGATAGATAGATAGATAGATAGATAGATAGATAGATAGATAGATAGATAGATAGATAGATAGATAGATAGATAGAGATTTAAATGTGCAGATCTATCTATCTACGCGCTTTCACTCCATGTTTTCTCTATTTCCCTCTCTCTTTTTCCTCTTTCTTTCTCTCTCTCTCCTCATCTTATTTCCTCCTCTCCTGCTACTACAGTGCACCTTCACTTGTTCAGCCCTCAGTCTGAGAGGAGGAGGATGATGATGACATGTGATTGGCCAGGCGGGGACTGGTAGTCCGGGGGTTGGCACTGCGAGGCTTTTCGTTGCTCCCCGTGTTCATGTTTACACCTTTGCTGACCGGGACGAGAAGAGACGCGGCGCGCCGGGGTCCGGTGGACAAACTCGGGAATAAAGTCTTTGGGTTATTATTTTTTTGCTGCAATCTGTCAGCGTTTTATCTTTGCGCTTTTTTTTTTTTTTTTTTTTTTTTTTTCTTCTCTTTAGCATAACATTTATTTTTTTATTTGTTATTTTTTGGCGCAGAACTGGACTCGCTTTCGTTTAATTTCTCCGTCCAGCGCAGCGATGCGTCAAAGTTTTTGGTGACTCTCAGTGCATTTGTGCGCTTAGGGCTGGGAACCAGGTCAACCTGACAGACCTTGCCTTTAACATCGTGAAACCTCTAAAAACAAACTTTTAATGCGAACGGAATTAAAGTTTTGGCGATGGATGCTTTTTAAACCAAAGGAAAAAGATTAACTCGCGTCTTTGTACAGTTGATGAACTCGAGGGCGTTCAAGCCAGCCTCATCCTGTGGGTAACGACCGTGCAGGACAGGAGCCCACCTCGGTGAGGAGGCGCAGCCGAAAAAGATGCGCCCTCTTCGGATGCAGCGTGACCAAATTGCCGGTCCTTTGGTTCTTCTTCTCATGGTCTGTGGATTTGTGGCGTCTGGCACGGGTAAGTTTCAACTCACATGGCGAAACGCACGCACAGCATCCAGCTGTGCTCACAAAGCGAGCATTTTAATCAGTTTGAAGAATTTAAATCAGAGTCATCCAGGTTACCTCTAAACCCCAGAGTGTTGTCTATTAAGAGGGGAGCAGCGCAGGGGTCTGGGACCTCCTGCTGACGAGCGTTTTCTTTCTTTTCCACACAGCAAAGTCTCAGTGTTACAGTAAACCTGAGCTCAGAGCTCTCTTTTCTTCTTGGAGCGGAAAAATCAAAGTCCCCCGGTGCGCAGGGAGTAATTAAGGTTTTGCTCCATGCCTTCCTGGCCTCTCCACAGAGGAAAAGGCAAAGAAAAAGCCATGTGAAATGAAATAACACTTGACAAACTTTCTCATCCTCAATAAAAGATACATCTTTTTAAGCAGGGCTTGCTACATTTCCTGGGAACCTGCATATGAAATGCTGAAGTTATCGTTGTAAACTATTTATGCTTCTTCAATGTATTTTTCATTATGTTGGAAAGTTGCATTCAGAGTAGCTCAGACTGATGAAGGGACAGAATGGGATTTATACATGAGTGACATGGACTGGTGTAAAGTTCTCACATTGTGATAACTTTGTGTAAAATACCACAACATAACAGTACGTATATACACAGAAAATGAATCTAAACATTTTCATAATTGCTTTTTTTTTTTACATCTTAAGGGCAACTTCTATTTCCACTGCATCTAAAATATTTTAAATATTGTAATAATGCCATTATAATTATATATTTTTTTCATTTTGATGTTTAACAAAAATTTTGAAAAAACAACTGGCTGCTTAACTTAAATACTTCGCAAAGCTTTCCTACTATAGTTTAAAAAGATGTTGATTTATTCAAAGTGTTGGGTGGCATTCACTATATCATGTTGGATTTAGTTTTCAAACCACAGCTACTTTTGTCTTACTTTTTTTTAAAACATATTTTTATTTTGGAAATCTAAATAATTTACAGCTATTTGATATTTGTAAAGTGTAGATAGCTTCTTTCAGCCAGCTGTCTGGAAGTGTGGGTAAGAAGAAGGGGAGCATTCAGGCACTTTTCCTGACATCTCATCCATTTAAATGGTTGGATCAATATGGCTCAACATTTTAGCACATCTGTGAACATAAAAAAATTTGAAATCTTGATACTGGTGATCAGCCCATCCCTGGTTGGACCATTTTGGTTTTTGAGCAGGAGTTTTGCCAGACATAAAACCATACTTCAATAAAGTTCAACCCCCCAAATTTTCTTTTATATACAGTTTAACACAAAACTTGAATGGTTCAAATATTTTTTAGACTGCAAAAATGTCACTAAAGATGTAAAAAATCTGTTTTTAAATCCATTTTGTTAATGAGCTACAATAACTTAAAAATATATGAAACCTGAAAACAGAACTGAAAAATATGTTTTTTAAATTAAGGTTATAAATAGCAGGTTTCAAATCTTCTTCACTTATTTTCCTATTTTTAGAAATGAAAGTTAGAATTGACTTGAGAAAATTTCAGTTTGTATAAATAAATGCACCATTTGTTAACAGCTCAAAAGTTTAATCTTTCAGGTTTTCATAGAGTTCTCAAGCAGTCTGACCTGTAATCTTTTAAATTGGATGTTTGGATGCTTTGGTGTTTGTCACAACCTCCAGTATGATAAGTCTGGTGACTTCTATGTCTATATAACACTTTGAGACTCTAACGTCATAGTAATGACTCTTTAAATATCATTTCGCTTTAGCCTGTTTGTAGCCAAGTATAGAATCACCCTCCCCTCCCTTTGTCCGACCAGATTGAAAAACAAGGCAGAAATCAGAGGGTTTAGTGGATTGTGGATTAAGCTTGGCGTACAGTTGGTTAAAAAAAGAACAATGCAGCATGCTTTGGGGGCAAAATCTTAGACTACTCAGAAATAAATCTGATCCTCTTTTCTTTTTTTTTCTTTTGCTGGTGTAGTAGTAATCTTTTGTAGAAATGTATACAGTCTCCCAAGATGTTCATCATTTTTTAAAGGCCAATAAGATCCCGGCTCATCAGCAGCACCACTACCACCTCTGCTGCCAATTGCTCCCAAGGTCCTTGTGGGTGTGTTATTCCCTGAAGCAGGGCAGAAAAGCAGCTTAGGTTTATTAAAGTTGTTAGCCATTCTGAAATCCTTTCATGAGAATTGTTGATAAAAAAAAAACATTGTAGGACTGCAGGGAATTCTGATTAGAGAACCAGATTAGGCATGGGCCGTTTACTGGTATCATGGCATACCACGGTTTAAAAAAGCTATGATTTCAAATATGCTAAAAAAAATAAATAAATGCACCGTGTCCTTCCAGATATATAATATCTCCATATATACTGGAGGAAGTGTCAGTTCCTCCAGTAGTACTTCCCCCTCCTTTACCTGTTGCAGTGCACTGCCGGTCAGCTGTCTGAAAAGAAAGCCATGGCATACATGAAAAACATGGCCAGTGATGTGAAAACTGAAGGACCACCTCACATTACTTTTATTACAGCCCATTTGTTTTGAAACTTAACTTGGCCAGCTGAGAGCAAGCTCTGTTAAACATTCTTCTGTAGATAGTCATCAGAGATCAGCTTGTTAAACCTTGTAAAGACATAAACAGCACAAAAGTTTGATAGTTTGAGCAAGAGTGCAACAAAAATAGCTGAATTAAGAGAGTTTATGTTTTTATTTGTGAATGAATGTTAAAACAAAAGCTAAAGTCATCATATTATTAATATGTCATGTTAATATGTTATACGACTCCGGCAGCACCAGGAATAATGTTGTCTACCCTAAATAAAAGTCACTCATTTTATTATTAAAACTTTGTGTAAATATGCTTTATCATACCATGGGAATCTCATGCTGATCCAAGCTTAGAGCACATGTAGAAGGAGGAGGGGGGTGAAGGAGACAATAGCACAGTGTGCACCAGTAAAGTTTCTGTCTGGGAGAGAGGAAGCGAGAGATATATTTATGGTAGTCATGATGGGATGGACGGATTGCATTTATCTTCTCTCCCATTGTGGGTAAACCTTTCCTCTTCTGCATCATCCCCCCACGATCCTGTCTCAGTTTCTCACCATTTTGTGGATCTGCTGAGCTTTTTACTTTAGAGCTTTTTTTTCTGTGTTGACATATACATTAATTACCGTGTTGCCAGGAACACTTGTCTCGAGTTACTACCCTGATGTCCACTGTTAGAGCAGCGTGCGCGTGTGTGTGTGTATGTACTGTTCCATTCAAGGTTTCAATATAATTAGAAAACTAAAAGAAGAAAGGGATGTTCATACATAGTTGGTGTCTTTAAGATGAATAGATTCCCAGCAGCACCGATCAGAGGCAAACTCGTGAGCTTTGTTTAGTTTAGATGATTTAATTTTCGGTAATGTTCAGTAATTATTTACTTTATTCAGTCTTTTCACTGTTTTTAGCATTTTTTTGTTAGTATTTAGTAGATCTAGCTCGTTCTCGCTCTTCCACAGCCTGATATAGAAAGGTAAAAGATCAGCATTTAAAGAACTCCCATCTGCCAAACTGTTCTAAAACAAAAGGCAAAATTACCCAGAAGTTGATGTTTTAAATGGTCTTTAGCATCTCAGTGATTACTGCAGCCTGAGTTGAGAATGAAGAGTCATGACCTGAAATCTTAAGATTTTCTATGGGTGCTAAGATTCAAAAATCCAACATGTGCCAAAATAAAAGTCAGAATTTAAAAATAATAACATAGAGAATTGGAAAATTCTTATATGACGAAAGTCTTGCTCTCGTTTACTCTCTCACAGCCTCGATGAACCGCAGTCAGCTCTTGACATGTTTTAGAAAATGCTATTTTCTTTTGAATGTCCTGTTGCATTCAGTAACCATGGTGTTTTCACTGCAACTTAGTATCTGATCAGGTCAGGATTAATCAGGCTGAAAATCAGACGATTCTGACTAGCAGCTGAATTTCTGGTGCTTCTCTTCCCAACAGGTAAAGGATGAAGCAGGTGGAAGTGTCCAGACTGTAAGACAGCAGGGGAGTGAGTGTGATTTAAATGGGCAGTTGGGTGTTGAGCATCAAGAAGCACAACATGTCAGACATTGATAGAGAAATTCAACTTGATTTCTCATTTGTGTCAAGTTTTGAAATCTTCTTCCCCGCGAACAAAGCTTGAAGCCTCTGAAGACTCTTGTCCTTTAATATTACATGTCAGCATGTAAAAGGCTTCTGAAATATTTGTGCCCTTGCTCTGTGGAGGGGTCAGGAGACTTCTGCAACTTTCAGACTGCTAGACTGTGTGATTTACATTCACGGGAAGGAAGTAATGTGACAACAAAGCTTACCTTGAGCAGACACCTAAGTAGATTTGGCTTCAAAGACACTCAACAGATTGAGATGTCAGATTAGATTCGAGTGTGCCTGAAACATGTAGTCATAACAAAAGTGCTGTCGGGCCGTTGCATCCGCAGAGGCTTGGACAGGTGGTTGGGTAGCACGGATAAGCAGCTCTATGCGAACCAGGCCGGATCCGCGGGCCAGTTCTGCTTGCACACCAGGCCGGGCCGCATTCCGTCCTGAGGCAGTGCATTAGTTTTATGGCCGTCAGGCGGCAGGGGATGGGAAGGCTGGCCAGCCCCTGCCCTCTCTGCTGTATTATTCATATGTGCAAAGTGGTCTTTTTTAATATTTAAAATGTGCTTATGATGCTCAAATTCTTGAAATCTGAGATGGCAAAAGAGAAAGAGGTGGGAGGGGAGACTCCGCTGAGTTCTCCTTAGAGTAACTGTCCCGGATGGCTGCAGGAGGTGGTGAAGGATTTTTAAAGTCCTAGTCCACATTTATAAACTGTGTCGTCTGAGCAAGAGGACCAATTGCAGCTTGGGGCTATTAGAGATGATGTCTCAGAGCGGAATAACAAAAATTTTATTTAGGATGATGTTTTCCATCTTTGCCAAATATAGCACAAAAAAAAAAGAGGAACAGGAAGAGAAACGTGTCTGTGAGAAAGACATTGAAAGACTAATCTAAGGGCAAGGCTTTTAAATATTCTTTATGGGGAAAAGGCTGAAGAAGAAAACTCTGTAGCAGTATCATTCAAGCATCATTAAACCTCTGGCACAGGCCAGACTCAGAGGTACTAAGATAGGAAGGAGGAAAAAAAAGAAGGAAAAGCATTCGGTGTGCACAGAAACGAAGTTATTGCTAGCAACATCAGGAGAAACAGTAGTTAAAAAGAAAGATATTGTTGAGAAGGGAGCCAGGGGGTTGAAAGTGAAAAGAGACACACAAATCTACCAAGAGGATGTTTTTATTAAGGCTCTTATCGATGGAAAGAGCTTGCAGTATTAAGAGCAGACATGTTTAATGCTTTGCCAATATGGTGCATGTTAGACGACGCTATAAATCTGCAGCAAATAGCAAAGGGCTCTGTAAGAGAGCAAAACAACAAGGTAAATGAGAGAGGGAGCTGACTATGAAGAGTGGGAAATGAAATTACTGTTGTAGTTGAAGAAAGGCTTTGAGTTGATACTGCCATGGCTGGAATATAGCTTCAAGCACAAGTCATTGTTTTTTCTGCAGAGATAGTAGCTTAAAGTATTTATAGCGATTTAATCATTTTGGTTTAACTGTCTTGTTTATCTCAGACTAGGGGAACTCCTAAAATGTGTCCCAGGTTTGAGTCAGTATTAGATTGTCAGAGTATAATAATATTCTGTAAGAATAACACAGTTTCACATTATCATAGTATTCACAGAAGAATTATGTGTGAAAATGAGTATAACTGGGAGTAAATAAGCCTGTATTAGCTGGCCAAAAATCTATTATCAAAACTCTGTAGATTTTGAATACTCCACAGGTTCAGACAGCTATGATAGTGTTGTGCCCAGGGTCTGACCATATCCATGTATATGATGGAGGAATGCACAGTGCATGTGGAGTGCTCATTTTAAATGCCTCTGCAGTAATCCAGATTATGCTAAAATAATGTTTTCCTTACCTTTTTTGGGGTCGCTCATCAACTGCCTTGCATGTGATTAAACAGAAAGTCGGTCCTGTTTAATCACGTAGACTTCAGATCATTTCCATAAATACCCTCTAATTTTTTTAAGTTATTTTATAAAGACTTTGCATCCCATCTTGTGACTTTCAAAAAATAAGTTTTTAAGCTGTTTTTCTCTGAGTGTCATTGGAACTTTAGTTTGCTTTTGGTCTCTTTTCTCACTTTTGTTTTGCACTTTAAGTCAATAACATGTTGTTTAGGCTCTGTTTTGATTGATTGATTGATTGATTGATTGATTGATTGATTGATTGATTGATTGATTGATTGATTGATTGATTGATTAATTGGTCTTCTTGTATTTTTATTCATTCTCTGTTTTGTTCCTTTTTCCTGGTATTTTCATCTCATACAGTTTTCCTCCTGTTCTCCCACAGCTGCACCCTGTTGTTAATTAGATTCACCTGCTTGTCATCTAGTAATCACCTTCCCTGTTGTTGGATGGATGGATGGATGGATGGATGGATAATTTCAGTGACAGATGGGAGTTGAGTTTCTGCTCTGCCAGCAGGACGGGGTACCCCCTTCCCTTCCATCACGTCCTGTGGGGGCAGATTGGGTGGAGCCGACATGGAGGCATGAAGAAAACCTCTGTGGGGTTCCATTGTACTTTAGATGAATAGGACACTCCAAAGGGCTTTTTCTGCCCCCTTTGTGTGGGGTAAAGAGGGACAGCAAGAGAACACACGCACACACACTCCTTCACAACTTCACCAGGAGTGCTGCTTCCTTTTATCTGTTTTCAAAAGGTGTGTCACTATTGCCCAACTATTCATGCAAGTTAAACTCGTTTGAGCTGAAAATGTCTTATTCTCCCGACAATTCATATGCTAAACCAAGCTTGTTGACATCGAATGTTAAGAAGACAGCAGTCTCCCACACATGCTTGCATACACCCACTGCGGTTCCTGCAAAGCAGACCCACGTCCCATTATGAAGAGGTACCGTTTGTGTGTCTAATACTGGCAGACCTGCTCGGCTGCTGGGAGGAAAAAGTGAGTTAGCGCTGGAATTTTCATTTAAAGATCTCAGTGGCACTCGGAGCGTCGTGACCAATAGGATCTGGATTCTCTGCGGGGGATCCAGCCAGATCCAGAGCAACCACTTTTACCCCTAAGTCGGCACACACACACACACACGTACACACACACACATGCATACACACGTTGTAAAAGCCATAGCAGTGAGGACCGGAGATCGGAGACTGTGTCAGCTCCTGATTAGCTGCTCTCTGGTCCAGCTCTCTGCGTGTGTCCTCGTCTTAAAAGAGGGTTTTTCAGAACATATAGATTCCCCTCATCCTCTTAGTTGAGGTTTTTTTTGTCTTCAAAGAGCCAAGTCTTCTCTGAGACCACAGTCTGTTAATGCTTTCGAGTGTGTGTGAATCAGTGTGTAACTGCAGGAAAATATATCTAAGGCTGTGTTGTTATTGCCATTTACATCACTGGAGAAAATGTGCTGCACTAATAAAGACAGCAATTTTAAATGGATAGTTCAGGATTTTAAAGTGAGGTTCAGCTAAGAGGTTATGTGCGCTTAATATGTTACATCACTCTCTTGGTATTTTCATTTAGTATAAATTCTGATTTGTTGGTCCCAGAGGCTTTAGCTAACGGTTAGTCCCAAAAGGGGCCAAGTACAGAGTGGACTTCCATTTCAACCACATCGTAGGAGCTACGGGAATGCTCTTTTGCAAACCTTTAACCCATTTCCACATTTTTTTTTGATGTTTCAAACGTTTGCTCAGAAATCGCATGACGATCAGATGGAAACCTAGCTAATGATTCTGAAGACTAATAACTTTAGCTCTTTTTCCCTCAGTGGTATCTTCTAAAAGTCATGTTGCCCAACTTATCATTGCTTACTCATGGTGGTCCTAACAAGATTTTCCTTATTAGGAAAACCTTGTAGTTTTGAGTTTTCACTGGTCAGGTCCAAATCACTTTCAGCCACCTGTTGCATCTCAATGTTTAAGAAAACTCTGCTTGGGAAATGAAGTATTAATCTTTTCCCTAGTGTTTGTTTCTTTTACCAATTTCTCACACAAAACTGCAACCCTTAAAATCAATATTAATGTACCACTGTCATAATTCATTTCTTCTTTCCTCAGTTTTATGAAACTCTAATGGGCATATATGCATAGCTTTGTATCCTCATCTATGCCAACCTCTGTCGTCCATCTCTTTCACTCCATCATCATTATTTTCAGTAAGAGTTTGGGAATTGCTCTTTAGAAGGCAGCGTGAAAAATCCAATTTTTCTGGGTGTAACGCTTATTAGGGTCCCATCTGCCCTTGAGATACTCATGAATGTGGGGAGGTGTCTGGGTTGTCAAGGAAGGGCAGAGGAGGGGACTCCGAGGGGGGCTTTGTCATTCCTGTGTGTAAGTGGATGTGGGAGCCACTGGGGGGCTTATGTGAGGTACGATCAGTCTCTTAATGCTGCAGAGCAGCTGGTGTGTCTAAAGCAGGGGAATGGCACACAGACCTCCCTGGAGAGAGGGGCATACATGTGCACACCTCTGGCAAAAGAAAGAAGACGGAAATCATTTAGCGCCCTTAGTCTTTGTGGCATGCAGCTAAGCAACAGCAGGACTTTCAGATCATTTACTTTTTTTCCTTGCTTGGGTTTAAAATTAACTCGGATGATGTCTATTCTATGTATTAGTGAGTGTAGGTGTGTGCAAGAAGGAAAGAGGCTCTGCTTTGATGGATTGTGTGTGATTGGCTGCATGTCAGACGGCTGCTATTCCGTGATTTAATGTAGTGCTTGTTGTGGAGCCAAAGCATCATGTTTGTCTCTTAAGCTCATTGTCCCTGTCTGTTCAGGGCGTTGATCTGCTGCTTAATCAGAGGTTGGAAAGTGTGTGGTTAAACTCTTGTTGACTCTTCTGCTTTTCTTTTAAACTTTCTTTCTTTCTGTTTTCACCCAGAAATACACTAATCAGTTGGCAGGTGATCAAAATTGGCCAATTTTCCCTTGATTGGCTCTCATGCATGAGTTGTAGTTTGCAGCTTAATTAATTAAAAACATCTGAGTACATTTTTTATTTATTAAATGCATAACAACTAAAAAAAAATCCATTATTAGTTAACAAATGCAACATCTAACATTTGAAGTGAGATTCTAGGAATCTGATCACCTTGAGTGAAAACACCCCAGAGTCATGTACAATCAAATGCCAACTATAAATAATCTAATTGCTCCAAATAGAATAAAATATAATAAAAATAAAGCCTTCATTTGTCCCTTAGTGTGTGTATGCTTGTTCCCTTAATAAGGGTTATCGATGGCATCCCTACAGGATGATGCTGCCATTACCATGCTTTTGAAGATTAATGCAATAACTCTTTTTGCAATCAGAAGTTTTTCAGACATGTTTCTTTCTTGTAAACTTATCCTTCTTTCAGCCATCTAACAGTGTGCAGAAGCAAGAGGGAAAGAGAAGTATTAAGTTATTCTTACATTCAAAAAGCTGGAGAAAACTCAAAATCTTGTGCCTTTACTGGATTCTTATTTAAAGCACTTAAAAATGTTGACATGATGTATTGCAGACAAATTTGGCCTCTATATTACTGCGCCTTTTTTTAATTGAATAAAATATTAGGATAAGCGACCTAAGCTTTGATGCATTAACGATCACATAATTCTTTCAATGTGAGTTGGATTCTTCTGCCAAAAAAAACCATGACACATTTTATTTCTTCTAGATGTTACATCCCTGGTCAAAGATGGACTGAGAGAAAATTTGAAATCAGCATTGGTCTGGAAAAGCCTAATCCGTTCATCTCTACCATTTTACCTTCTTTCAGCTTCTCTTAAACCCTTTCCTATTTTTTGATCCTTTAAGATCTTGCGTAGGAAAAAAGTCTGCTATGCAAAATATAGAGCTTCATCCTCAGAGTATAAGCAGATGCATACAAACAGCCACAGTTGCGGCAATAATCCCCATTTCTGAGCAAACACTCTTGGAACCATAGCAAAAAGCAGAGTGAAAGAACAGGATCTGGCCTCATCCACTATTTAATTCCTCCACCCATCTTCAGCTTTGGGACCTAATTCTTACTTCTCCTCTCCATGCTCTGACTGGGAGCAAGCACACATAAAAAAAGACTCCCTTCTCACTTGGATTCAGGTCTTAATCAAGGGTTGACAAGCATGTCTTGGCTTAGTTTGTGTGTTTGGTGTGTGTGCGTGTGTGTTCATCACACTGATGGGAAACAAACTGAATTACTCAGGTATCAGTCCGTTTTTCTGCCTGGGTCACAAAGGGGTCATACTCTCTCTCAATCAGTCTGCTCATACCGACGCGCCGCTTCTTCGCTCTTCTGGCACCTCTTCGGATTGCGCAGAAGGAACCCTGTTGAGGTCACCATGCAAAGCGTCATGCATCAGCCGCTGTGGAGTAAGGAACCATTTGTGCAAAGCAGAGGGACGAGAGATCTCATATAATGTGGCAGATGTACCTGCATGTAATTAAGGCTAGATTTAAGTGTTGGAGCAAACATGCGCATTGAGTGTGTCAGCGGGTCTGTGTTTCAAGCCTCTTACCTGCTGCTAACCAGATGGGCTCTGCAGACGACCTCATGCTCACCTCTTTTCCCCTGCGCTCTGCTTAGATTAGCTGGTGAGCCGAAGTAAGGCGCAGGCATCGTGGTGGACATACGAAGCCCACCACCCCCACTGCAACGGCCAGTCCCTCCCCACACACACACACATGCACAAACAAATGCAGAGCACATATGCAGACCTCATTCTTCACATTAGATATTTCAGATGACAATATGTTGTTTGTGCGTATGCGTGTGTGTGCATGCCTTTGCGTGCTCATGTGCGGGTGTATATGTGTGTGTGTGTGCAGCACAGTCTGCTGTTTATGGGGATTATGAAAGCAGATGGACAGACATGCTGACTGGTGAGGGTTCATTAACTCTGGGTGTCTCTATTCTGACTCTCATGCTGCTGTTACTCAGCCTCAGCTCACAACTAGTTCAGCAGCCAGGACGCGCGTGTGTGTGTTTGTGTGTACTTGTTCAGCTATCCTATTTAGGACCATTACTGGCATATTTAATAAACTACTGAAGACCAATGGACCATATGGGGACCAAAACTTGGTCCTGACATAGTGGACCCCTTTCAATATAGGTTTAGAGGTCTTAGCGGTAAGGTGTGAATAGGTTTTGGTTAAGATCAGGATTATCTGTATAATAGTAATTGTTAGGGTTAGGGAAAATGTTTGGTTTAGTCATTAAATGCAGTTACTAAAATGAATTGAAGTCAATACAAAGTCCTAATATGGGCTGAAATACAATACCATATGTGAGAGGAATTATAGATATTTATTGGCTATTCAGAATGAGCTTGAAGATTCTGCTTGATTGGTTAAACTATTGTTCCAGCACAATTTTATGCTGTGTTCCATTGTTAATTTGGAACTCAGAAATTCTGACGTCACAGTCGGAAAAATCCACTGGAGCAACTTCTGAAATCTGGGAAACTGGAAACATCTCCAATTATCCCCAGTTCTTTATTTATTTATGGATGGATGGATGGTTTGACTTCTTACCCAGATCTGAAAAAAATATTTTAACTCCCTAATTTTCCATAGCTTTTTTGCTCATTTCCACACAAATAATTTTTTTTTTCCCCTATCGCCCCTGTTTTATGAACCAGAATTATTTCTAAAAAAAACAATAAAAAGCAGCAGGTGAAGCACACTTCATCCCATCAAGCCACAGGCAGCAGATAAGTTTTACTCTGGGGTGACCCAGCATCTTGAGGCCAGGGAGCGTCTCTGCAGCATTCTTCCGCTCTGCTAAGGGAGATGAATAGTTACAGTGGATCATTAAACACAAAGCATTGTCTCCCTTTCTATGGGTTCAACCTTCACACTACAGCCAGCTCTCATCCTTATCTTCTGTGGCTTAATTAAAGAAACATGGATCACATAGGGACAGACAGACACACACCTGTGGAGAGGCAGACAGGCAGACAGACGGGCTGGCAGATTCCTGGACAGATGGGTTGTTTGGAGCTCCTCTGAGGCCTCACAGCTATCAGACTCAGACAAATTGAGAGCTAGAGGCGTGACCAGAAGTAAGAACATCAGTGGGGGAAAAAAAATCTGAATGCTGCAAACACACTGATTAATCATTCATTTTACAAAAAAAAAAGTCTTTTTGATGATATTGAATCTTTGTTGTCCCAAATGAAAGTGGGAAGTGCTCACTGTCTTCCCTTCCTCATAATGTGTTAATGATAATTAGTCAACAAAGCAGAAGAAAAAATGTAAAAGAAAGTCATCTTTCATGTTCCATTTTTGTCTGATAAAACAAAAAGCCCACACCAGAAGCATTACATCATAAATCACATTTATTTTTAATCAAAACATCTCTAGAAGTGGCTTGATACCACATATAGGGCGGATGCCAGGACATGTTGGCAGGCTCATTGTAACCAATAAAAGAGCATTTGCATAAGCATTTATCATTATTACTGTTTAAATTCGTTCTTAAGTAGCACTAATACATTCAACCAGTCTCATCTTGGGGCACTTCACAAAACAAATATGCCCATCCATATGTAAACATATAAAATCCCATTCAGTTTTTTTTTTTCAATTCAATTGAACTGTTGATTTGATTGATTTGATTACATACAAATAATCCAATTCTAATGCACTTCAGTTGAATACAGTTGATCATGTCATGCCAATTGGAGCAAGATAAAGAAACCCAAGTGATTACATTATGTTATTGACTATGCAGCAAAAATAAAACTTTGTGTAATAAAAAGCAAACAAGACACCAAGTTAATGGGGCCATTATTAATTTCACTGACTTTGTCTAGGAAAAAGACACTTTTAAACACTGAAGTACTAGTTCAAGAGCACTCTGTAGAAAATTTATGAGAGTATTCATAGATAATAGCATTAATATCAGGAATCAAAGATAAAAACTCAATCAATTAGTAAGGAGTAGTTTCTATGACACAGAGAGTTGACAAAGTTTGTGGTAGGAATATTTTGTTCAAAGGTTTTGTGCAGGAAAGACAGACTAGCTAACCAGAAGCACATCTGGTCAGGAGTACTTTCTACAGAAATAAAAAGCAGCAGAGTGAACACACTGGGTTAATGACAACAAAAGCTCAGTCAGTGAATGCATCCAGAAGAAGCACACAGCCTTAAACAAAAGCATGGAGCGGAAATCAAAAGTGTAACATCAAGCAATTAGCAGCAATATCCCACTCAATAGATCCGCCCAGTGACACACCCTTGCACAAAAGCCCTGAGAAAGTATTAGTTTCTGTGGAAGGAAAACAAAAGAGGTAACACAAAGTTAATGACAGTCAATAGCTAAAGGGGCAAACCAAAGTCAGTACCACTGAGCCAAGTTTACTTTCTATGGAAAATAAAAGACCAAGAACACAGAAGTTGTTGGCAAAGTTAGTGGAAACTATAAATCTGCCTATGGCAACATCCACTAATGAGAGACAGCTTTATGTTAAAGCACTGACTCTTGGAGTCTTTCTACAAGAAAGAAAAATAAGAAAATGACACAAAATTGATGGAAGGAATAAATTCTTTGATTGCTTTGGCACAAAAGAGAGACAATTAATAGGCGTACATTCTAAAGAAAACAAACTAAATATTCAAAGTTATTGGTAGCAGTAATAGCAAATAATGTATAAATAAATAGAAGCAGGAGAAATATATGTATGTCCTCCAGAAGTTTAAGCTTAAGTCTGAATTAGTCGAACTGTAGGAGTTGCTGACAAGGAAGAGCCACAAAAACTAGGCAAAATGTTTGTTGTGTATTACGCGTCCTTGGCATAAGTTCATAGAGAAAGAAAACTGTTTGAACAGATTGTACATAGATATGTAATTATGCAACTCCATGGCAACTCTCTCTCCTGTGAAAAAACTGAAATTTGCACTTGGCTCGTGTCGGATGAAAAATGGTACTAATCACTCTCTCAAAACGAGCCAGCACGAAGCATCTTATGCTGCATTCACACTCAGGTTTTATTAAAAATGGCTTCCTGAAATGATGATCATGACAGTTAAAATGAGATTAACTTTACTGGTATTACATTATTACATTTAATTATTTCACCTCTGTTTGTGTATAACTCACAGAAAGTGGGAACAATATTCTATAATTGTAAACAAACAAAATGTATTGTAATTTTATTGATAAATGTTACAATGTGGTTATTATGCATCTGAGTTTTCTAAACCAACAGTAACAAAACCAAAAAAAAAAAAAAAAAAAGCAATCTCTTGACCCCTGACTGAGTGCATATAAAAACCCTTAACAAGTTAATATTCATCTCCTTTAGCACTAAATAAAGATTTTAAATTCAAATCATTAATTTGAGTAAGTTGACTTTTTGGTGGAAAAAAGAAGACCTGATAAATAATATAAGCACTGAGAAGTGTGATACTATAGGTCCATAAGTTTTGGATGATCATCTGGCTGACTTTTTCATTATTAGATAAGGTGACAAAATTTACATTTAAAATTCATGTAAGCGTAGACTCTGCAAAGAGACGCAGGCCCACAGAATTACACATCTTCTTCCTTACTTAACAGAATATATCTTAAAAACTATTATTCTTTAGCTTGGATTTTCTTTTCCTCAGTGAATAAATTTAATCAGATGAATATATATACATTTTTTTTTGCATGTGGTGATGAAGGATTAAATCAATTTTCAGGGCTTTTTACACATCTGTACCAGGGGTGAAAATAAATGCATCTGACACCGAGAGTCAGAGTGTTACATGCTCTTATGCTCCGAAGCAAACCATTCCCATTTCAACTGGAAACAAAACAAAAAATATGCAAACAAAGAAAAAAATCTCAGTTTTTCTAATAAAACAGCATCGTATTGTGACTTCACTTCTGCTCCTTTGGTGGGTGTGATGAGATGATTGAGTCTTTATGCCGGGTTCAGCTTAGGAAACTGTGAATAGTGGAGGGAAATAGAACATTTATGAGTGAGTGTCAGCTTCCGCCCACGCTGCTGTCAGCGCTGGAGTTCGAACTTGTTTGCGAACCTGCATTACCTGCATAAGCTCGCGTGGATGTGTCGGCTTCGTGTGTTCGCGCCGCTGTTTTGCGTGGCGTTCGTTCTCTGTACTGTTTTGAGTGACAGTTATGTAGCAGTGTGGAGTGTGTAAATCTCCTGCCGTTTTAAGCTCTCAGTTGTGGGCCTAACATTAGCACAACAATTTACACATCTGTCCCGAGGCAACTCTGAGAATAATGAAAGCCTCAGTCAAAGAGAAACTCTGAGTCTGTTTGTGTGTGTGGGAGCGGCAAGAGAGACTGTGTAAACAAGAGACAGAGGAGGTTTATTAAAACCCCACCAGCACTCACCATCCTTTTGTCCCCCTATTCTTAGTGGCCCTCACCTCTTCTCCCCCTCTTTCAGTCAGAGGAGCGATTACATGCCTGTGTCTCTCTTGTCTTTCATCTCTCTCTGTGAAGAGGAGAGGAATGAAGGTCTTCTGTGGCGTGTAATTACACAGAGACATCCTGGATGAGGGCGTCTGTCTCCAAAAACATACACATAAAAAAAAAAAAGAGGAAGCCCTCCCGTCTTTTTTTTTCTTTTTCTCTCTTTAAATGCCTCTTGTTTGGGGGAGATCTAAAAGGAGACGTTTAGCTGCCTTTGATCAGTTTTCTTTACCTGCCACTTATGGAGGTCTGGTACCATCACAAGTCCATTTATTTCATTAGAAGCCCTGACACTAACAGGCATGGCTCGGCTCCAGCACTGTGGGAATGAAATGCGTCGCTCCTCGATTCATTTTAGGCACACAGTCATAATCGTGACACATTTAGAGGCTGATGTTCTAGTCTTGCCCATGAGTCATGTTGTTGAATGATCAGGAAAGGGTGGATTTTTATGGGCCTACAATGGTAGTGACTTAACCGCTAATTGGCCCAAAGCACATTTGCATTCTGGGAAGTTAATAATGGTCCTCTTTGGAGGCACTGTAAATGAGAAAGTCACCGCACTATGACTTAATTCTGCTCATAGAAGTGCTGATGCCTCCAGATGGCATTTTTAACTGAGTGTGATATGGCCATTTTGTGTGCATGATCAGACACTTAGCTCGTACTTTGGGAATTGCTAACTTTCTAGCAACGCCACTGGTCATTGCAGTATAATTCTCTTTTTGCTTCTCATTGCAAGCTTGCAACAGTGGGCAAATGCAAATAGAGCTTGCTGAGACGACTCGCTCAAACGAATTCAAAATGTAACAGAATCAGGTGTTAAAAGATCAAAGCTGGTCCTGTCCATGAAAGTGTGTTACATAATCATAGTTTTCAGTCTGTTCTCGTTCCCCGTTTGTTCCTTCCAACCTGTTACCTGCAGGTTGAAGCATACAGGTGTTTTAATAAATTAAAATGTCGATAAAATTTTTATTTTGTCACTACTTCAATTTAAGAAGAGAAAATTATACAATATATGGAGTAATTGCACAAAGAGATATTTTTGTCTTTTTCAAGTGATTTCTATAAATTTTGTATGATTATGACAACTAATATAACCCAAAATTCAGCTTCTCAGAAAATCTTAATATAAAAAAAACATAAAAATGTCAGTTTTAACACAGAAATCGTATGCTATGTGCTCCACAATAGTAGGTAAGACTGCTGATTTGACAGTTGTCCTCCAGATGGCCACTGACACTCTCCACAGGAGGGTAAGCCATGAAAGACCGTTGCTAAAGAAGCCGACTGTTCAGAAAGCTGTTTCAAATTAAATTAATGGAAAGTTGAATGGAAGGAAAAACTGTGTTGGCAGAAGCAATACCACAGCTTTGAGAAGACTGCAGCAGTTTTCCCATTGATGATTTAATTAATCATTTTTCTGATGCAATCATTTCAGCCTCACTCTTCAGTAAACCTAATTAACAATGTTTTCATACAAAGTAGATTTCTGGAGCAGTAAGGTAACGGTTTTATATGACTTTTAAAATATGTCAGTGCAGTTCTTGTGTATCACCAAGCTTTCTTAAAAAAAATTGTCCTTCTTCTTCCTTTTTTCTGTTGTATTTTTGTTCATATTAGATATTTTGATGCTTGATGATTACCGTTTCTCTAGAACAGAAGCAGCTGTCTGTGGACAGAGAACAGCACATTAAGCCGGTCGCACAACACAGACAAGACAAGCCAATAAAGTCGATCTTCCACTTTGTTGTTGTAAGTGGTGAAAACCTGTGAAACTGTCAGAAAAACTCCAAAGTAAGTTGATCAGCAAAATAAAGCTCGCACAGCTTTGCAAGTCACTCAGAAAGACTCTGACTTTTAAACATTGATCTCTTAATATATGGCTTTACAGCTCACTGACTAACACCATTAGTGCAGAAAGCATAAATATCAAGCATATGACACCAATGGAAGGGATCTAGAGTTGCATTTAATGAGTAGCAATGCTTAATTTAAAAAGATATCATGATCAGGACCCTGATGTAACATTTTGAATTGATTCAGGTCATTTGTCTTTATTTTTCTCCTTAATCGTTTTCTTCTCGACCGGTCTTCTGTTTGCTTTGTAGCTCTGTTAAACTATTACTTCCGGATTCAATTTTGTCTCCCTGATTCTTAAAATTATTTATTAATTCGTATTCCACAAGACTGAGCTCATAATTGCAACATAAAAATTAGTTCATTCATAATTGGCTTGTGTGCAAATGAAAAAGTGAGGTACAGACTGTTCCTGCAGATTCTTGGATCAAAGTTTCATGATGTTGTTTTGTATTTGTCAGGTTTATGTTTTAATGATAGTCATCATGTGCTCTGGTATATTAGTTCCTTATGCTTTAGCTTTAGAAAAAAATGGAAAATTTCATATTTTGGAATCCAATTTCCACTTGACCATAAAGGTATGCTCTCAGTGTATTGAGGAGAACTGTAGTTTCGCTCAACACTGCTTTTTCCTTTTGTAAATTTGCTTGCATTTATGGAGTTTTAACTCTTTCTCTGAACTCTCTGGGAGATGAAGAGAACCTTTTTCTGCTCCTCAAACAGATCTGGCGCCAGACAATAGGCTCAGGTCTCTTGTTGCTTTCAGCTGGGGCTGCTGAATAGGCTGAGAGCATGCAGCTGCTGGACAAAAGCCTGCTCAGCAGAAAGGCGGTCAGTGACCCCGAGGTGTGGCTCTCTGATCTCTGAACCCCTTCCACATGAAGTCAGCACCGAAGGGACTGCAACAGAGACCTGTCATAAACATGGCAAATCAACCAAAATTACATCTTTGAGCTGCCAACTTGTATTTTTCTAAGTGCTTCTAGTGGGAAACGATTAATGAATTAAGAGAATTAGCATTTTGTTAAAGATGAACAGAGAGCAGATGGTTAGACTAAGTGTTGAAAGAGCTGAGCAATACCAGCCGCACCCACTTGAAATAATGCAAATTAACATTTCTAATGCTATATGAGGTCAGAATGTTGCATGGTACTGGAAATCTATGTCTTTTCTAACAGTCTTTTTTTTTCTGGAAATGCACTAAGTAATCAGCTGAATCAGCCGTTCAAATTCTGTGATCATTGAATGCATCAGTTAAAGTGAAGCCTGTCAGCTTGTAAAGTGATGGACACTCAAAATGTTCTGTTTTTAGTATGACTGTAAAACATAGCACAAATTTAGACTAGCAATAATAATGTGAGCAATATTTGGATTGGATTACTTGGACTCTTGTGGATGTTATCATATAGGTTCTACAGTAAGCATTCAGGCTCTCTATGCAAGCAATATAATTGGTGCGACTAGTTTTCAGTGGGCATTGAAATAAGTTTGTTTCATTCTTAAAACAGCAGATGCCAATTTTTCAATTAAAACATATTCTGAAAACAGAAATAATGAGTTTGTTTTCCACTTGCTGTATAAACCACTCACCACCTGCAGTTTGCAATGAACCCAACTCAGAAACTCACAATCTGCCCAAATGTTTGCGCATTGCATGTTTTCTTAAACCTGCAGAAGGTAACTTTTATAAAAACGTGTTATTTACATATTTACAAAAACTGTCACCATAGTTTGAGACAGATGATGTGTGGAAAAAAAAAATCAAGTTCCTATTTCTTCTCTTGGTGGTCCTACTGCCATCTGCAGAAATACACAGCTTGGTCAGAAACAACCAATCAGAGCCAGGAGGACGGTCTTAGCGCTGTCAATCACCCTTGGTTCTGCTCAGATCCTCCTCCTTACTAAAGCAACACTCCAGATAGGTTTTTGATGAGGGAATAAAAATATAACATTACTTAAAGCTCAAAAATGTAAATATGTAAAAGACAAATTGTTTATAAAAGTTGCATACTACTGGTTTAATATCATGTAGCCCTAATTTTACTATTAGTAAGATTTTTTTTAAATTGAGTATTTACTTCAAAATGTTTGCGATATGTTAGAAAATAATGCGCTTAGTTTGGATTCCTCTCTGACATTGTTCTATAAAGCACAATGGAGGAAACCAGTGTTTGTTTGAGCAGCGTTATGTTGTTGTTTAATAAAAGCAAGTCTGAGCCCCAAATGTATTCCTGTTTCTCAAAATAAACACCATCAAAACTCAAATCAAACACAATTTCACACAAATCCCCATAACAGAGAATAAAAGCACCAAATGCAGAGGAGACGCAGCTCCCATCCCTGCACTTGATCACAAGCGGCCTCCCATCCTCCCTCGTTTTGTGTTTATTCTGGGGATTACTTTGACCTAATCTCTTTAGACCATAATTCTGATTATACTTTGTGTTATTATTATTGCTGTGTCCATTCCCCACTGTCCTGCTGGGATTTCCTGACTGCTGGAGTGCTCCTGTGTTGGGAAAATTGATTAAAACTGCTGACCACTGCCCCAGATAGTACAGACTCAGGAAGCTGGATAAAGAAAACAGAAGCAAACACATCTAATATAGTGCTGCTTTTTACATGAGACATCTTCAATTTAATAGAAATGATGGCGAGTATGCTTTACCCAGCTGCACCCCTTCTACTTGTATTTGCATTTGAACATATTTTTTATGAAATTGCCTTTATCAACCAGTCAATATGCATGTGTAACTTTAGCTGCTACATACTTAAAGTGAGACTGTATTCATGCTGGTAAAGCATCTGTATTAAAGCTTCTAGAAAGATGTTCATCTGTTTAATATTCAGATGTCATGTTTAGTGTGCATTTTCAAGACTCTGCTGAAACACCATCTGCGTTTTATGCCTGTTTATCAAGCTCAGTAATCTTGAATGTAGAACCCTTGAACAAATTACTGTGTGTAAAAAAAAAATGCTGCAAGTGAAGAAGATATAAAATATATATTCTTTTGTTATTTTTGCAGGGCATTATATCTGATTTTTTTTTTTTTTTTTGATTGTTTTTCTAAAATTGCATTTTTTAATTTTCATCTCCCCTTTACTGGAGTATAGGACACACCGCAGTGATATTGTGATTATTATTTATTAATTTATCATATGAAAATACCCTTCTTAAATGCGAAATTAGCCTTAAAAAACTCCAGAAAATTTTGTTTAGTTTTGATGTGACAAAATTAGAAATCCCAGGTGAACCCCCTTTTTAAAATGTTCTTCAGGCACTTTTTTTGCCACCGTTCACAATAAGGAGGTTTTTAACAATCTCCAAATATGTCCGATTATGTTACCACATAATAAAATGAATTTATTATAGGGCTTTTTCACATCTTTACCAGTGTTGCAGGTAAACATTGAGGATGCTGTAGTGAAATAAGTGTCTTTAACATGTAAATCAGTTTGTACATATATTTTGGGATTTCTTCTTCTTTTGCTTAGTCACATAATTATTTTTAACTTGTGCCAAAAACCCTTGTTTGGTGCTTTGAGAGCAAAGTAAGAACTTACACTCAGGTTGTTTCCCAGGCTCAAAACTTTGTTTTTTTATCCCAGCTTGGAGCTAGACTTTTCTGAAAGTACAAAGACATTAATATACATTACATAGTCTCCAATCATTTTAATGGCTGTGGAGACACAGAAAGCAATCAGTGTTTCAAATAAGAAAAGAGAGACAGAAGGAAGTAAAACGAATATGATGAAGTGAAACTACCTGTGTATTTAAGGGGTTTGAAGATGATAAGAAGAGACGGTTAGCTGAGCAGAAGAGGCAATTTTGGCTGGTGTGAGATTCATCATATCATTTTGTCTTAGACTCATCATGAGGTGTTCTGTGTAACAAGGTGTGGAGATCAATACTTAGGTGCACTTGAGCTGATCATCTTGCTCTCTGCTGCCCACAATAAGACCTGCAACCCACACTCAGACCCTGGGAGGGGAACATACTGATGAAAGCCTGGTCCATCTTCAAGTCATCAACATCCCTTATCTCTCCATTGTCACCAAATGAGCAATAAATGCAAGCTTTACTACTTCTTCCCTCTTTTTTCCTTCTTTGCATGCACATTCTCAAGGTCTCTTGTTTGAATTAAGCTGTGTATCAGTGGGTCCATTAGGAACGGGAGGGTGCGGTCCACAGAATAAAATAACTACTATGTTTCTCCCTCTTTCTAACTCATTGACTGAGCACCTCCAGGTAACATTACAATAAGCACCTTGTGTCCTTGTCTCCCAATGTGATCCTATAATTTATCCTAAATTGGAAATAACAACCAAGAAAAAGGCGGCACTAGAGTACTGTAAAGTGCAGGACAGAAAAACCTTGGCAAGGGTTTGTATTTGTGAGAGCTGCCAGAAATTCACATTCTAATTGCTGAGACTGATTTAAGCCAATTCCTACTTTAGAAGTAAATTGAAAACAGCTAAAAAAAAAAAAAAGTCAGTAATGTATAAAGAATAGTTGTGAATAACAAAATAAGTAGCGTCAAATGTTATACCTGACAGGAAGAAGCTTTGATTTACTGTTAATGTTTTATTTCTTTTTGCTATAAAGGAATACTAAAACCGGAGTTGACATTTTTGTCTGTTGCAGCATATGGTTTTAGCAATTACAATAATTAGCATGACAAGATAGATTAATGATAGCAGTGTTGTTAGCTTGGTTAGTGCCATTAGTATTTCCAGCAGGAGACCCTTTGTGGATTCACTGTACAATTAGTGGATACTTATCTTACCTGAGAGTTTTCCAAAAGAATGAAAACATCCGACAGGTTCAGACAAATCTGACTGTTAGCAACAACTAAACAGAGCAACTTCTGCTCAGCTTGCTGTTATCTGCTGACATCTAACTCCAGCTTATGGCAGCTTGACTGAAGGATCAACATGCCTCTGAAAAAAATACACCTTCTCTTATTGAGGTTCCCAACGACTTTTAAGGTATCCTATAACTTTATTTTATAAAAACTCACTGATTTCTCTGTGCATCTCTACTATTTAGCAAAAATGTGTTTTTATGTTTTACTTCCTGTTGATGATTAGGAGAAAAGCTACTTACTTGCTGATTGTAATCTCTGCATAAATAGTTTTCACAGAAGAGCAAAAATCAAGCACAGCTCAAAATCTAGAGAGAAGTGGATAACATGAAAATTTTCCAAAACCTCAAGCAGTGCAGAAAAGTAGTAAGTTCTGCTCCCTTCTTGATGTGTCACACTCCGAAAATTAAAAGTAGCCATTATACCAACCTATTATTATTCAGATCAAATTTCAATGACATTTGAAAGGAACAATAGGAGTCAAGTTGAGGCTTTCATGAGCAAGAAAATAATTTGGTAGTTCTACAAAAGGATTTGAAACACACATTTGACTTAAAAAGACCATTGGAAAGCTTCATCTCATTTTAGTGAGGTGATGAACTGAATGTGCAGCCACACTTGTATAAATATGGCCACCATGAATTGTGAATCATGAGAGCCATATAGAGAGAGCGAGACACCTTTCCTACATCCTTAGCAGAGTATTTATCCTTTGAAGTGTGAAAATGATCATTCATAAACTTTGACACATTTCCGATGAATTTTTACAACTTCCTTACTGCTAAAATTAAAACAAACTCTTTGGGAGGTGAGAATGAACAGAGGCAGATCCGTGTGGTATGTTGCATTTTGCAGACAGACAGACCAATAGCTCAACACAAATAAGTGAAAGATGACAAATCTCACCAGCAGAAGGTCGTGTTATGTTTTCAGCAGATTTGAGCAACAAGCATCTGCATACATTTCAAAATGCATGTGGACCCTATAAGAGCAACGCTTCTAGGCCATCCAAAATTGCACAAATATCATATGTGACCAGAAGAGTTTGTGAGATGAAGTTAATAAAAGACTGGGTCGTCTGACTTGCTGATTTGCTCCAAGATCAGTCACAGAAAAACAAAGCATGAATATTAAACTTCAGGAAATGTCTTCAATATGCTGTAACGTTGATAAACCCACATTGTCTGGCACAAATTTTGCTTCATGCATATTTGCAGAGAAGCTGCAAACACAGTTTAATTTCACTGCCGTCTGTCATTTGTTTATATGATTTGGGATCTACTTAAACAGGGCAGCATTTTACTGTTGAATGTGGTTCATACCACTAAGAGAAATGCATATATACCCCATGGATTCTGTAATCTGCTTGGATGTTCATTTGCACATCGTCTGCACTCTGCTCTGCACTGAGTCGCACAACAACAAAAGCTGGTTCTCCTTATTGTTGTGAAAAATGGAGCTTCACTTGTGAAGTCAGTCATGCTGAATAGATTGTAAATTGTGAGTGAAGTATAAACACCTTTATATCTGCTGACTGCCTTTGTGCCTCACAAATGACCCAGCCATATGAGGGTCAAGCTGTTGTGTTCTTACAATTTCCAGCACGGCCGTGTGGCTATTAAGGAGCTGTGATGTCGTTGCTCTGTGGGCCAGAAGTATAACAAAGGCTCAAGAAATGTCAGTGGCATGAAAAAGAAAATCATAATTTAAACTGATTCCTCGATTTTCAGTTATAGAATACATTAAGTTACACTGAAGGAATATAATAAAAGTAGGTGAACCCCCTATGTAAAAAGCATTTCCTATACAGACGGCTCCTGTTAGGGACCACAGCTGCCCTCAAATCCATAAATACTTGAAACCGCCTTGAAGAACGCTTATAATCACCCATTTTAGTAGTTCAAACATCAAATATACCATAATATGCAATGGAAACCACACAGTAACATCTATGGTCTTCCTTACCTCCACTGTTGGGGGTTCAGCCAACTAACGCGAAGGAAAATGAATGATGTTCATTCACTGGACATCCATTTGCCAATGGACATCAGGCCATCCATTGGCAAAAAACAAAGAGGCAAATTGGTAAAATAATGAAGAACATCAAGAAGGACCCTGGGTTCCCAAATTTATCTCCCACAGCCCTGCTATAAAAAAGGAAGTCTAGATTTATATTTGCTACCATTGGTCTTACGAAGCAGTTTAGGTTGTTTTGTGGTCAAAATGTATTTTCCAGGAACATGATAACATCATAAATAATTCTAGAAATCTTCTGCCATTTTTTTTAAAAGTCAGCCTTGTTTAACACCTCTAAATGATGCAAAATGCTTGAGTCATTTAGATCCTATCATAATTCCAGCTATATTTCAGATATAGTAAAAATGCTTATTTATGTGAAGCCAAGCCAGAAGTTTATTCACTACCTGCCTTTCATTTTTTGTCCGTCCTTATTGGCAAGTCTCTGGGCAGCATCAGTTTTAAGGTCAAAGGTCTCAAAAGCGATTATAGAGAGTTAATCTGGCGGACTTTAATAATCCAGACTACGGCAGGGAAAGATTGGCCTCTGTGTTGTGGCTGTTGATACACTGAATAGGACTGGGTGCCTGTTGTTTTAAACCTGCATATAGGTCACATACTGTATATATACATTGTTTCCTAAAGATCATATTGCTCATTTAGTCTGCTGTAACATTAACTGTTTTCTATTTTTTGATAGTTTTTTCATCCTACTTATTTTGCTTCAAGGCAAAGCACCTATAATACTTTGATTTGTGCGTCTTTGAGCTCCTTTATCTTGTCTATAAGCAGGGTTTTTTCTTCAGCTTTTCATCCCTAAGTAATCAATACTGCTCTGAAGAATCCAGGTCATCTTGGCTGCTGTGGCTCGTCTGTCTCCACTTCTGTATCCATCAATCGCTGTCAGAGTCTCTGTTCTTGGATCTTTTCACGTTCTTCTATCCTTACCTTCCATCTTCTTGTTCCTGCTCCCGGACTCTTGAAAAATGACTTTGCCCATCTGGACTTAGCTCAGCCCGGACGGTGGGCTATTACTCCTCCAGTTGTGATTAAAAATAGATCCGAGTTCAGAGTCAGAATGAGTGAATTAGTTCCTCATCCTGTCGCTTTTTCTTATACATGAGCCCCAGCGGTTGGAGGTGAATAGAAAATTGAGGATGAAAAGTTGACAGGAAAATGTCCCTGTTTTAACCTTTTTTCTCGACCCTGCATGGGTGCGTGAGTGTGTGTGTTTGTGTGTGATTGTTTGTGTGGGCAGCTGTGATTGTTTATCAGAGCCGCCTGCGGACCTCTTCGCTGGGTGCTGTCTCACGTCGAGCCGTGTGTTTGAGAGGCTTGTCGAGGTAAAGCTCCTGTCAGCGCCGGGCCGGAGGGAGCGGACTGATGAAAGGGCTCTTCATCATCCTAATGGGATACACAAAGCTCTTAACCAGCACTGCTGCCTTGGCTTTAGCTGGGTGAAGGGGAAGAGAGAGAGGGAAGAGGAGTGAAAAGGCCAGGCCGAGTGTACAATCAGAGGACCACACTGAAAAACATACTCAAGTGCACGGGTCAGACTATACACGGTGTAAACATGACAGCACTGCTGGGAGCCAGTGGAAATGGACAAGTCTTGACTCTGGGCGGTCTTTAGTTTGTGAGAGGTTCAGTGAGCCATGGGTATTCAGATCTGGGACAGAGATAATGCCCTGCTGTCCACACAAACCGTGGACATGTGCCCCTGCTCACCTCTGGCAGAGGTCCAAGGTCTGCGTATAAACTCCTAAATATCTCAAATACTGTTTTTAGGTCAATCCCTTTAAACTCTTTTTAACATCCTTATATAAACAGAAGCAATTATTCCATGGTGTATAATTCCCAGGTAAGCTTAGCTTCAGTTTGAGTTCATGGTTGAGATTATTTCTTATGTTAGATAAATCCCAGAGACTGTCTCTCAATGTTCAGAAGGAAATTTTTCATGAAACCTTATGAAATGTCTGCAGAATACATTACATTCGAATGACACCCATCAGTTTTTATACTTTCTGTATTTTTGAAAGCGATGTTGCATAGATGTTGTAACAGGTCCTTGGTTCAAATCTCTGTTTTGGCCACTGGAGATAACCACCATCCCTTCACTGATCATGACTAGAACTGGGTTTAGTTCATGGATAAATGTTACTATCAGGTGTATTTTAGCAGAAAAGCTTCTCTATGTAATTTTTCTCAAAACTGATCACTTCTGTAGCCTGAGCTGAGCCTCAGCTGCAGGTCTGGAGAAGTACAGCCTGTAGTACCTGTAGTACAGACTTATCTTTATTGTTTCGAAACAGAGAAACCTTGTTCTGAGCAACTGAACCCAACAGTCTTTAAAAAAGATAGAAAGACCAAAACATAGCCTGTAAAAATTGTGCAATGTTTAAAAGAAAGCACCTGCTTTAACATCATATGATTAATTATATTACCTGGCAACAAATCGATATCCAGATTCTGCAATGATAATATGGGGAAGGACTGAATGCACACTTAGCATAGCAATTACTGTCAAACTGTATAAAACATCACAAATTTCAGCTGTATATTGATGTTTTACAGAATAATACACTTTGTTGCATTAGAAAAGATTAATGCAAAATAATGAAAATATTGGATTTGATTCTATATTTGTCTTATATTTTAATGCAAGGGAGTTTATGAGATTTTTGCCCTTTAGTTTCCTCTTTTTTCTTTTTGTTTCCAAGGGAGTTTTTTTACCTTTTTCTTTTGAAAAGTATGTCGATTTGAAAAAACAACTCTTTTAGACAGAAGGGAAAGAAAAACTCTTTGTAGGTCTGTATATTAAATCACTGACAGCCTTTGCTTTTTTACTGTGTTTACACTCTACAGAAAATATTATATGATATATTCCAAACTGGATATGTAAATGAGCAATAGGAAACTTTTTTATCAAGCCTGTCAGATGTTGTGTTGTTTTTTCTTGACTCTCTTTTTTTATTTTTATTTTTTGAAGAAAGTTAAGAAAATGAAGAAAGTGCATGTCACTCACCAGCCTTGTATGGTGAGCGACATGGGCCACATCTAAAACGCTACAAATATTGGAAAAAGAAAACACAAAATAAAATTCCACTACTGGCAAAGAGTTACCTGACTGAGTTAATTGCCCAGTGGCAGCTTAATAAAACTTTATTTGTCATTGTTATTGTCGTAAATCATGGATTGTGTAAGTGACAGATGCAGACTAAAATATTTTCCCATTCAAACTTTTTAGCCTTGAATGTTTATTAATTATTTACATTTGCAGCAGCGGTAACATCACAATGCTGGGTTTCACTGTAATTTCATTTTCAAAGGCAAATCTATTTCAGATGTTACTTTTTAAATTGCATCTTGTACCGATTAACGCTCCAAGCATCACAAAAACAGAAACTTGTGAGCCTAGTTTCAAAGGACTACAAACATTTGCAAGTCTACCATTATTTTATGAAAGACAGCAATTAATGGTGAGGCTTCCTGTTTCTGCTTTAAGTCTCACTCTCTCTTGCCATCTTACTGTCTGATTTAACTGCAATGGTTGCTTTGAAAAAGCTTCTTACCTTTCACATTTGACTTCATCCTCACTAGTACTGAAGTAAGTAACTTTGAGTCTTCTACCCTCGGTAACACCGTCTACACCGAAGTGTTGTGGTCTGGTCGTATTTATTATGGTGCATTCACAGATCAGAAAAAGGCTTGATTTTTTATTTTTTTTTGTCATTAGTTAGTGTATAATATCAGTTCACCTCTGGTTTATGTGTAGTCCTAGCAAAGAAACTTGCACATATGATGGAATCATTTCATTTTTGATGAAAATAATTATAACATCTCCCTGGATTTCCTTCTGACAGACAGAAAACACTTTTTTCTGAGCACAAAGTTAAGAAAAGAAAGTCAAATATATATCTATTGATAATCAAATGTGGTTGAAAAGTTTTTATTAAGGGGCTGCTATAAAGGGCTAACCAAGCCTGACTTGAGAAATGTTTGTGGAGGCTAATTTGGAGTTAAAAAGTAACTTTCTACGTATTTTTTCAGCTGAATATGGACGAGGGATAGTCAACATTGAATAGCCCTTAAAAGATGTCAATGGACATCCACTGTTTGAATTAGTAATGTGTGCTGCAATCCTTCAGGTGCATAACAGATCTGCTTGCTGATCAGAGCTTATAAAGGACTTAGATGGTACATCAAACACGAATCAGCAAACATTTCACCTTCAATGTCTTTATTGTCAGTTTGCAGATCCCTACAGAGCTATAAAATGTAAAGCTGATTCAGCACATTATTGCTTTTTATGAACCAGATTTGAAGTGAACTTTTTAATTAGGTCATAATGTAAAGTAGTCTTTGTGATGCCCTCAATATTTGTTACACTAAAGGATGCTTTATTCTAGAGAGGCTTTGCTGATGTGTATCTTCCAAACAAAGCTGTAAACATGCCTCTTTTCTAATATTTTGATGCATGGATCTGGCACTATATTCAAACTGAACTTTTATTAAATATTCAACATTGTGAAGAATGACTTACCTTGTCAAATTCATTTGACTAGGGCCATGAAAAGGACACAGTGTATGGATCAAGGTTACATGTAGATGTAGGGGGCAGCAGAGGGGGAGGCAGACTGAAGAAGAAGAAGGGCTTGTGAAAAGTCTCTCATCATTATTGTCATGGTGTCACACACTTTATCCACGCAGAGTCACCATCCGTCAGCTTTGGCCCTGGGCGTCTGACGGGTGTCTTTCTGTCCATCCTTCTGCTTCTCCTTCTTTTAGATCATACACACAGACACAAGTACATTTTCTCTCACATTCACAACCCCTTCCTTTATTCTTTCACGCCAAAGGGACTTTTGTCATGCTTTCATCATCATCAGCGCTGGCCATCACCGCCAATCCTGCCAGACCAGAGACGTATTCTGGTCCGGCTCCCCTCCAGGCTTTGTGATGCCCTCTTTTTCCAGTCCAAGCCACTTTCTGTCCTCTCCTTCAGGTCAAGGAGACAACCATGTGCTTGCAGCGGAGAACCACAAAAAAACTTTGACATAAAACAGGAGTCGGAGGCTCATGAATGATTGATGCCTGACTGCTGACTCATCACACTGGGGAAAAGAAGCAATATTTTGACCTGAAACATAACAAAATTTAGATTTGTTGAGAGGAGCGGAGATGCGCACAGGTTGCCGAGATGTTCCTGTTTTGTTCTGCTTGCTGCAGTCTTCTCAGTTTCACACTGCGTTAGGGAGATTGAAGGATGGGGAAAAGTTTGGTCTGACCAAAAGTGATACTCTGTCAAAATGACTTGTGCTTTTTGTTGCAGCTGACATTTCCTTTTCCTTTCCTCTTTTTTTTCCCTCTTGCTGCTGAGCAACACATTTTCGTCTTTGTCTAGATTTAGATGTTGGAAATTTTTTTGTTGTTTTTTAAACTGAATAAAAGAAAATTATGGTTGAATTTTAAAAATCATGATGACAGGTAGACATCGGGATGTTTCCAAAATCAAAGTACATCAAAATTGAAAAAGTTGTACCATCAGAACTGCAACAATTTGGTTTGTATTGTTTTTGTATTGTATTAAGATCCTTTTAATTGGATGCCAGAGGATGTATATATATATATATTTATATATATATATATATATATATATATATACTTAGTTTTCTAATTGGGAAGCTCATACTGGCCCATGTCTAATGGCAATAATGAATCCAAATTAAAAACGGACAGTATTTTGTTCATTAAAGCTATAGGTTTGGTTTAAAATCCTGTCTCTTTCTTCTGTTCATCAGCTCAGTTAATATGAGCTAAGCACAGGGAGGAGGAAATTTATGTTGAACAAATAATGAAGAGGAATAAGGGGAATGAAAGAAAAAGATCAGAAGGATAAAACAGCCATTAGCCTTTGCACAGGGCTTCTCTTGCCTGCAGAACCCTGACATTCTGCAGAGTAGGGAGATTGAATCTCACCTCTAACTACTGCCTCCCCATTTGTCCTCCTGTGCCATCGCCACATCACATCTCGTCATCTATCTCCTCCAACGTGGATTTTCAGGCTATTAGTGCCCTAATCTTTACTCATCCTTGTCTGCCTGTCTCTCTGCTTCCATTCTTCATCTATTTCTATCTCAGACATTTTCATCTTATTTTAATCTTCTTGAAAAGTAGACTTTTGCCTAAATGTACTTCAAAGCTTCTATTATTGATGTAAGCAGCAATTTTATGCCTTCACCTTGGAGATTTTAGGCTTTTTTTATCTTCAGTTTTGGAAAGGCTTTGAGCTGCTAATAGTGATTTCAACAGATTCTGATTTCTCTTTCAGAACTATAATTCAAACTGTTTGAAATATTTGTTTCTTGCTTTTCTTCAGTGAGCGATTATGTATTATTTATATTACCAGAGATGAACGGTGCTTTACTATTTTAAAACAAAATTAATAAACTCTCTCAGTTATCTACTAAAATACTAAAAATCCTTACCTGACCTCTGAGGTTTCAGGAAAGCTTTCAGTATTTCTAAATCCACCATACACCATGTCTGAGAAATCTAAATTTGGAAAATAAAACAACTAGGGTGTTTCTGGTACAATGAAGAGTGTTGTTGTGAGCCTGACCTTAAAGTGGATGTACATAAAAGTACATGTTCTCTGTGCATTTTCCATTCACCATCTTTTTGAGTCAGACAAAAAGCCACATGTATTCCAGTTCCTCCATTGTGTTTGTCCGGATCTTTTCGGACTCTGGGGTCGCCCAACTGTATGACGACTCCAGCCATTAGAGTGGTTACTCAATGCAATGGAAAACTAACAGAAATGTGTATCAGTAAATGTTTTTCGAGAGTTGGAATCCCTTTCAATGACATGAAACGATCAAACTATGCTGCACAGAGGAATGCAACCCTGCCCCTCCCCCTCTATTGCTGTGCTTCAAAGATTAACTGCCTGAAGCAAGGGACATATTTGTCCCTCTGTAACAACTTCCACTCTGAAGAGTGTTGAGGTGAGCTGGCCTGGTAATTCTCAGTTATGGTTCATTCACTGATCAGAAAAACACTAAATTTTTAAGCCAAGCTGAAAATTTGTCCAATTCCACTCACCAGACAGTTTGTCACTATAATTTCATCCCAATCCCAAACAAATTTTCTAAACCTCTTTATTGCAGTTGCTTGCAGAACAGTAATGCTCTTTCATAATGTTTTGGATATGAGGCATTTCCCAGTTTTATTACCAATTTTTCACACTATCACAAACACTGAGGCCATCCTGCAGCCTCTCGCTTGTTGTCTACTGCATATCTGGGGAGCTCTCTGATGCAAGGGGACGCAATGAAGCAACTGAGTGATGCCAACCCTTCTGTGTTTGTGTGGGCTTTGATCATTCTTTGTTTGTTTTTTTTCCGTTTGTCCATGGGCTGTCACCTCTGTCACACTTGCTTGGAAATTAGCAGGAATGGAGATGTCAGTGTGTTTAGTGTGCAGTGCACATTTATGACAGCGAGGTCTGCTCATGGATTTGTGCAGGCCGTCCAGCCCTCTGCTTGTGTGTGTGAGCGTGTGCGTGTGTGTGTGTGTGTGGAAGAGGTCACCAGCGCTGCCCGTCGATCCGCTGTCAATCCGGCTCATCTCCTCATCTGTTCATTAGCATGACAGAGGAGCTCCGCTGCCAAAGCAGTTAGTCACAAGAATCAGCTCCTGTCACAACACATTACGGCAGCTGGCGTCTCTAAGCGTGGCCAGTGCCCACTGCTCACGTATTTACGCTCACCATTCAAGAGTTACACTCAATCTGCACCTCAGGAGTGTTTCTACATCTCCTCCTATCTTCCTTTCTTTCTAACTACTTTCTTTCCTTCCCTCCTGCATGGCTGCACACCCACATCTTCACTGTTAATCTCCCTCCTTCTCTCCCTAACTTTAGCTGGGATACATTCACCATCTCTCCCATTTTCGTGTCCTTCTTCTTTCCCTGAGCGTCACTCCTCGACTGGCTCTATTTCTGTCTCCCTCCCTTCTGCTCTCCGTCTCCATAATGCTCGAAGAGATCAAGACTTTTCATATTTAATCCATCCGTCTTCTCCCTGTGATGTTTTAGTTATCTCTCTCCCACTCTGCAGCTCCATAAGCCCCCCTCTAATGCTCTCCTCCGCCTTCATTATCACCTGCTCGGGTGTCTGATGTGATTTGTACAGGAAGTTTGATACAGCCATCTTCCCCTGTCTCCTGGGGCAGCTGAGCTGTCATATCATATAATAAAAAACACATATGTTGTGATGCATTAGGCCTTCCTCTCACAATCGTAGTTCACGCCTACTGACTGAACACAGCATAATGCTAAGATGCCTAAAGACGGCGTCTCGAACATGAATTCTGTCCTTTTTTTTTTTTTAATGGGAAAGTTTTGTTGCCTTCAGATTTCGGTTTGTGCGTGAAGCATAGGTGTCTGTGCCTCCAGCTTACCGACTGCTGGGAACTTACTGTTTTTTTCAAGCTGTTTATTTCCCATTCATTTGCCAATCTCTTACAACAGTATTGAAAAATGCAGTTTGTCATTGAAATTAACAACATTCGTGAACCTGCTTATTTGAAGGTGTCATCTAAGCACACCCACATGTACTTTGAGTGTGAAAGAGTCTAAAATTTGGTGGGAAGGAGCCATGACTTAGCCTTAGGGCAGGAGCTGTCTCTTGTCAAGAGCTGGCCATTAGCGCTGATTGGCATTTATCACTAGCCTCCACCTTATTCCAACAGAGACATGTCTGCTTCAGCTTTAATATTTGGGTTATATAATTTATTTTAACTCCAAGAAATCTTAAATAAATAAATTTTTAGAAGAAAATCAAAACAGTCAGCATGAAAGAGGTAAAAGGAGGTGGAAGCAGAGTGTTGGAGAAGTTAAAGAAAGGTGGATCAGAGGACACATGGCAGTGAGGGGTGGGGGCTGTAGCCTCACCCATGCAAGTACTGTGGGATGGAGGGTGAGCCGCTGAGTTGGGGAGGGTAGCCAGGATAGGGTGTGTAATTACAGGGGCCCTAAGAGAAGAGCCCTGTAATCAGCCTGCCCTCAGGAAGGAATGCAGCTCATCTTCTCATGTAATTACGGTCATTTAAACAACCCCGGCTCCCAAACACTCATCCCACTCCACTGCTCACCTATTTGCTGTTTGTGCTTATAGACAGTCAGCAATAGGGAGGAACAGATTTTAAACAAAATGGACTGCAGTGCAGCTGCAGTGTTTACATCACAGTTGTGTAGACTACATGCAGGCCTCTTGAGACGCCGCCTCCTTGTGGACTCCCACCATGGCAACTGGCCACTGTGGAGTGGATTTGTGGCGTTGGACCTACAGCATCTCAACGCAAAGCCTCATCCCAGAAGGGAAGCAGTCGCATTGTGCAGCATCAAGTTTGACCTCCCTGTATAATAGCCGTGATGTTGGTCTGTAATTTAGAAAGGAAAATAGCAAAACATCATTGTCTCACCCACTCTTCCGGCTCTTCATCCCCCTCTTCACCCTCACCCTTTCTTTTCTTGCTCTCCCAGTCTCCACTTCTGATAGTGATTGATAGTACTTCTGCTGCACACTCGTGTTCCCATGCCATAGGTGGCCATCAGGGCGCACAAAACAGCACAGGGACGCTTTTTGATGGGCAGTGATTAATGAGCTCCATGGGGGGTGGCGCCCCCTAGTTGCGACAGTGCCCACTTTCAGCCTCTCTCTCTCTCTTTCTCTCAGCAGTGGAGTTGCAGCTATATAGAAAAAAGCACAAATTGTCTTAGAGCACCCACAGTCACATTCACCCACACTCTTAAAAACAGCATCTTACTTGGAGGAGACTGTCTGCTGAATCTACTCTGAGTAAAAATAATCCATAGTCTCTCTCTCTCTCTCACACACACACACACACACACACACACACACACACACACACACACACACACACACACACACACACACACACACACGCCCTCCATCCACAGAGGTATATGATGTGGAAAGCATGTCATCCTACAGATTTCTTCTTTTGCTTCTTAAAATGCTTAAATTATTGCAATCATCAAATTTGATATCAGACAAAGATAATCTGAGCAAATACAAAATGCAGTTTTTTAAATTATAATTTTATTTATTGAGGAAGAAAACTGGCCAAACGAACTTGGCTCTATGTGAAGAAGTAAATTGTTTCATAAACCTAATAACTGATAGTAACGACTGCCAGCAAGTCAGTTTTTCACGTAGCTTTGAAGAACTGATAGCCCTCTCTTACTTTCAGAATCATTGTAATTCAACCACATTAGAAGTTTTTTATTTTTGCCATCATGAATGACTTGCTTAGAATCTCAATCAGACTTAAATTGGCACTTTGACTAGACCAGTACTAAACTTTCATTTAGATTATGGGTGGGGGGTTAACTTTGGATGGGATTCATGGCTCGCAAGTTCATCTGTTACAGCAATCCGTTCATCTCCTGAAGCTGCAAAGAAGACCCAAACCATCAAACTACCACCACTATGTTTTAATTTTGGTCAATTTTAGTTTTACTCCAGATATAATGCAACCCACACCTTCAGAAAAATGTTGGTAATAGAGTATTCTCTCTAATGTTCTGAAGATCAATAAAAAGTTGTTTTACTTTTATTTTCCGAACAATATTTGAGTAGTTTTGGCTCCATACTTCTGCCATTTTTGAACAATTTTTGACCAGTTTTCTCTTTGAATTCTGCTCTATCTTTTTTAGACTCTCTTGAGGATTAGTCAATCGGTCAACAAATCAAACTTACTTTAGATCGGACATGACTTTTTCTTTTTTGAGACAGTCTTCTTTATGCAGTTTCTAAATAAGAAATTTTTTGATTCTACAGGTTTGGCAGAAACCAGGCCTGGATGTGATTAATGAAATTGAACTCAACTTTCTAAAAATGTTATTAACGACAGTAAATTCATAGTTTAATGAGGAGGATGTTTACATTTTCACAATGTTGGTATGAATAACTTCTATTTTCTCTTTGATAAATGAAATAATCATTTGAAAACTACTTTTTGCACAATCATGCAATCTTTCAAGTTTTTTGATAATCCGATACATTTAAGTGACAAAAAAACTGAAGTAACCTGAGAGAGGGCAAATGATTTTTTATAGCAGTGTATATTTTGTGAAACAAACAGAATGCTGCAGCATTCGCCCAGTTATCAGAGAAAAATACCACTCACTCCTCTCTTTAATTGTCTCTTATTTGCCTTCTGTAACCATGAGGGTGGATATAATGTTTACACATGTGTGTTGGTGGGATCCCACGTGGCGTTCCCCTCCAATGTGGCTGATAAAGCGTTATTATGTCACTGTGGGAAAAAATCAGAGTAGAGGAGCTCGTTTTGAAAAAGGGCAGGTCACACTTCATGTACAATTAGAGGCTTCTGGAGCCACACACCTTGCAGCTACGAGCGTGGGATTACACTCTATTTACAAGCAGGTCTGCAAATGAGGTCTTGCAAGCCTCTGCAATTGTTGCTTGCGTTTGTGTGTGTGTGTTTGCGTGTGGGGGGTGTGTGCGGGTGTGTGTGTGTGTTGTTAACCCGTCCCCAGGCTCTCTCCTCATGCCACCCAGACATGTTGGATGGACAAGCGAAGCATTCCTGTCACTGTGCATCTCCGTCACCTGCTTGGCCTTCTCCCCTCTGCCAATCTGCTTTCCAGCCCTCGGTCGCTTACCTCTTTCTGTCTGAGTATAATCAATGCAGGATTCTGGCGATGACTTCAACCTCTGGAAATGTTTGGCTTCACAGTCGTTTGCAGAAATGCACAAAAAAAAGTAACACTGTAGTTTTTTAATTGAACAGCAGCACCAGGTGTAGTTTCTGGCAAATTGTTTAATTAAGCAGTGGATGTGGGAGAGCTTAGTGGAGCAGATTGCAGACTTTAATGTTAAAGCAAAAGATTTAAATTATCTAAGATACAATGAGTCACTTGTGGGTAAATATTCCTTTATTTTTAATTAGTTTTAAACTTTCTTTACGGTCACAATCTGCCTCTTGGCTTTATTTTAGTTCCTATTTATTTAAAGCTCTCCTCTTGATAGACTAAGCTTCTAATGATTGGCAACTTAGCATGAACATGACAACCATGTCTAAAAGTACTATGTTGTTTTTAAAGGAAAAACATAATCGTTTTACTTTTATTAAAAACAGAATAGCAACATTTACTCCCATTTTTGCAAAACTTACACAACATTGATTATTACAGGTATGTATTGTGTATTTGTTATTTTGATTTATACTTTAAGCAAAAATTTAGAAAACAGACATTTAGGTTGTGAATAGTCAAACCTGTAGCAGCCTTTAAGCCAGCTGACCAGCAGTGCACAGTAGCATGGGATGGGAGAGGGATTAGAGAAATACTTTATGCTCTATTCAGGCGATGAAAACTTGTCACTCCAGTACTTTCTCTGATGTTTCACTACAAGAACTTTAAACTACAGGAATGTTACGATGGAAAATTGTAGCAATTTGAAACCAGAATTGGAAACCAGAACATTGGCTTAGATTATATCAACTCAATTTTCCAAATAAAGATGCTTAGATTTCCATATTTTTCTAGCTTATGTTTATTAAAATACGTCTTGACATTTCCCAACAACACTACACAAGTTGCAGTCCCTTCCAGAGCCCCCATCAGGTTAATTCTGCTGTAATATAAAGGTTTTAGTTTATGTAACCTCCACTTTCACAAATAAAAGAGAACAGAGTATTCGCTTTTATTTTTATTGCTTTTCTCTCACATTCTCCACCTCCTGCTTTGCATGCTGAGATCTAAAGAGAGGCTGTTGCAGAATCAATTTTCCTGCATGTGCACGCAGTACCGAGTGTGCAGGAACAATTTAGGATCAGCTTTGATATTTAAAGCACCCTTCCTCTTTAGTTTTAGAGAGCTATGTCTCAAAGAGAAAAGAAAAGGCCAGCATTTTGTAAAACAGAGGTCTCCACATTGTTAAACTGTCTTTGCGTTTATATTGGGCTCACCATATAGAGAATGCATATGGTAAGCATCCTTCATATTTGGTGAAACCTAAATATTTAAGTTTTACATAACAGTTTTATGCACAAATATTGCCCTTATTTGAAAAGATGACCTGCTCGTTTCTGTTTTTGTACCAGGTGGAAAGCACATTTTACCTGCTTTAAAATTATATAGGCAGAAGTATCAATCATTGAGGATGAGAAAAGTAAACTATGCGCCTGTCGAGGTGAGAAATCTCTTCGTTAGAGAGTGTTCATGCAGAGTATAAAGAAGCTGTCTGCAGAGCCATGTGGAGTCACCTCTAGCGAGCGTCTTGGTGCAGAAGCAGAGCTCTCAGGGCCAACATGTGGAAGCTTTCCTGAGAGAATCTGAAGAGGTTCAATTTGTGTTCATCATAGCAGGAAGTCACCCTCTCCTTCCCACCTCGTGTCGCCTCTTGATGGAATAAAAATAATGGCATTTCTGTCACTCACTGACTGAATTAATGACTTTTCCCATTTAAAAAATGACCAATTCAGCCCCCGCCTGAGCCTGAAAAGGGCTGCTTAAAACTGTGTTGATTTAAGTGTGCAAAGATGGCGAACTGCATGACTCCTCATGATCCTTCTGTCTTTGTTGAGGTGGAAGTGATGTTGTCGAATCAACCCTCACTCCTGTCACCCGATGCCAACATGCATATGCACTCTGAAGCTGTCCACCCCCGGAAAAATACAGTTATTTCCATCAAAACTTCTCTCAAACCTCAACGCTCGTCCCTCCCCCCACCCTTCCTCACGTGTTCCTCTCTTCATCTTTTCCCCTGCTGGTTTCTCCTCTCTCCTGCAGCCCTGAGTTTCTTTCAGGCTGATGAAGATGAGGTCAGTGTGAATATCAATCATTCAGCGTAATTGTCCTTTAAGGCAGGCAAGGAGAGACTGCCTCCCTTCATCCATCTCTGTCTCTTTCGACCAGACTCGGTGTGTGAAACTCGCACCCCGGGGCGTCCTCGCAAGAGAGACGGTAATGAGGTAGATTGGATGAGGATGATGTATATGCTCAGTCAATCGATGTTACATAATGGCTGCTGATCACTGTATTAATTGGCGTCTGTCACCAGAAGCGTTTTTATAATATGACTGCCTTTAAAATCTGTTTGTTCCTAACGGTCTCATCCGGGCATTTGTGCTTCCTGCAGTAGCTGTGGGCCACACTTCCACCTAATAGTGCCTTGAAAAAGCATTTTGTCATGTTAGAACTTTAAAGTATTTATTTCAATTTTAGATGGTAAACACATGATTACAGATATGCGTATTATTCAATAGTTGTGAAGCAGAAGTGAAGGATAAACAGTTAATGTAATGTGCAACTAGCTGCCTCATGGAAATGGCGAATGGAGTCCACCCTTACTAACTCTGGAGGATCTTCAGAGAGCGTTAGCTCAGGTGGAATGATCGGTTGTGCATTGCGCAATTGCAGCTTTTAGGGAAGAGATTTAAGATGTCATGTAGGAGACTTGTGAAAGAAGGTGAGACTAAAATGGGACTTTTCAGCCAATGTGCAAAAATATAAGTGTTGAAGCATGGCATACTGTGGGGTGACTTTCTTCAACTCAGGGAAGGCAGACTCTTGACACCACTTTAAATAGCAGTTCATTAGAAAATAAGATGCAATAATTTTCTATCAAACAACCCACAACAAATGGGTGTGGTCAGCAGCTGATGCTCCAGCTATGATCCTTTTCTAACCCGGTGAAACACAATGTCTGTTAAGATCCCAAAGTCTGGAACCTTTTCAATGTCATCCATGGTTGTATTTCCAAATGGCACTTATGCCAAGGTAAATTTGTCTCCTTTGCTTAGAATGATAAAGAGGCTGTTTTATGTATTTTCCAGGCACAAAGTGCCATTTTATAGCACAATCAAGTAACTAAGTTTTATATCCTTCAGTTGATATACAAATGATGTATATAACAAATATGGCTTAAAATAAATGTGACTTTATAATTAGATACCTTGAAATTGGACCCTTTCCTCTTTAAATCAACTCTTGGTCTTTCTGAAACACTCCTTTCACCGCTCCCCTATTAACCCTTTAACAACGTTTTTACCAGCGTTGCACTGAGAAGTCGCTCATATAATGAACTCAGTGGACTCACAGTTGCACCAGGTGTTTGCTAACTTTTCCTGACTAGTCTGAAGGAGCTGAGTGGGGGAGTCGCCGGTGTAGGGGTGCGCTGTAATGTGCAAACTCGGAAACTTGGAAACTGCAACCTGATGAGGAGCTTTGTCTGAGGAGGAGGCCATACGTCCAAACAGCCGCTTTGCACAGCTGAATGGTTGCCACAGGAGAGTAAAAGATTTCTCAAATATGCATCACAGTAACTCTATGTCTATTTTTGATGAGGGAGTTACATCATACCAACATAAGAAGTTCAACAAGTCAATTTCACATAATACTGCCCCCTTCAGTACACCCAACTTTATCTGACACTCTGCCTTCAGCACATCATAACTAGAATGCTCCTCCAATAAGCTGTTTACAACCATTCTTAGAAATGTTTGACTAAGAAGTTCCTATGATAAGCTCAGCAGACTCGCAGTTCCACCAGGTGTTTGCTAATTGCTACTGCTCTGTGAGGCAGAAGCTCGGCTGGAGGCTGCAGCTCCAAAGAGGAGCTTTGTGTAGGTGAAAGTATTTACCTACTTTCACCTAGGTAAAAGTAGGTACCTACTTTGGCTGCTGCAGGAGATTGGCTGCTGCATATGGCTGCTGCAGGAGATTCAAGGATTCCTTAAACATGCTTGAAAGAATCAAATCAAGTATGTTTTTGATGAGAGAATAACATTATAACAGTTAACAATTTAGACGGCAATGACTTATCAAGGTAGTCTGTGTTTAAGGTTAGGGTTTGGTCAAGAAATCTATGACATGGAAAAGGACTGAGATTGGTAGGACCTGAGAACAACTCCAGTCATTAAAAGCTACTATTCCTTGTTTTTTTAAATGTTTTCCTGTTTCAATACACCTGCATAAATGGTTCACTCCAGGTCTTTACAGAACTTAATAACATACTGAGGAGGGAATGTAGACATGAGTTCAGCTTTGTTGGAGACATCTCAAACAAGAAAAGCACTGAAGGACTCGAACTGAACACCCTTGATGTAAGGTTGTGGGGATAGTGACTAAAAACAAGAAAATCATAAAAGAAAACCTGTAAGAAACTGGAAAGAAAAGCAGTTCTAAACACACATTCAAGGCTACAACGGGGAGGTTCTGGTTCCATTGTTACTTGGACAGTCGTTAATGGTGCTCAGGAGATCAAACTGGTCTGGTTGAACAAGAAGATCCATCCTTGTTTGTTGTATTTGTTTGTGTGATGAACTGGCGACTTGTCCAATGTGAATACTTTTGCAAGGCACTGCATATCTCTGTGTATGTTTTCAGATAAGGTCATAGAATACCATTTGAAGTCTACTAGAGCTCGACCAAAAACTTTGAATCCAGCAGGCTGAAGGGAAGGAGGACTGGTGTCAAGGGAGGGCAAAAAGAAGAGTACTTCAGAGTCACAGGCGGAAGGAGGGGGGGTGGGATGCTGTTGTTTGTTTCTTTTTGACCTCATAGGATACTTAAAGGAAGAAAAAAAGGAAAAAATTTTCTGATCCTGCCAAATACAGCTTGACCTCGTGTCTTTCATGGTGCGTCTCAGTTGTTTGGCTGCTTCAAAGTATTCCTCTTCCCGCTTTATTCTCTCCTGCGTGCCCCCCACCTCCTCTTCCTCCTCTTCTTCCTCTTCAGAGTGCAGTGTTGGGATAGCGAGGGCACTGGAGGGGACAGTAATGACTAACTCTGTAAAGGTAATGATAAAGTACAGATGCTTTAGACTCCACTCTGGCTAGAGGCACTGGGGGTAAGAAAATTACAGTCATCCATGTGTGTGTGTGTCTGTGTGTGTGAGAATGAGAAATAAAGGGTGGAGAAAGACAAAGAGACAAGAACAGAGAGCGTTTCAGTCAGACGGGAGACGGGGACAGACATGATTCATTCGCCCTGCCAGATGCTATAGCGATCCGCCGCTGTACGTCTCTCCTCTTTGACCCGTCTCTGGTCAGCGCCTCTTGTCTTCCCAGCCTGTCACCTTTTCCCACATTCGCTCCCATCTCCATCCAGGGCTGCCAGATTGGGCGGCTTTCCACCCAATTGGGTTGCTTTTGAACATGGGCTGGAAAAAGCAGCTTTGGGTGGGTTGTTAGAATTTGGGCTGCTTTTCACAACATTTTGTGTTTTTTTAGAAAGTGTTCAGACGAAAATTATTTTGAATCAATCGAAAAGCACAAAATTTTATTATTATTATTTAATTTACTTTGAAATGTTTAGAATTGCTCAAATGTGGCATTGTCAGTGATTAGTGATCGATTAATCAGGTGTCACTTTGTAGTAGTTTTGAAAAACATACATTCCAGTGCAACATCATGATTTCAAAGGAGATAGTGCCACAAAACATTCAAGTCTCATTGTGTTCAAAGAATGAAGTCCTAATGGTATCTGGTCAGAATATAAAAAAGGGCAACCAAGAGTGTTGGGAATAGTCACAAGTAGAGGACATATGAGATTGTGTATATACATTTATATGTCTGTATCTAGCACTATAAACTTGTGTTTCATTAGAGGTTGACATTTTGGCCTTTTTTTGGAGTTGGGCAGGTTTTACGTTGGGTTTGGGATGGAAACTGTCAGTCGGATCTGGCAACTCTGTCTCCATCCCAAATGTTTCCTTCCGTCTCCCAGCTGGACCAGGCCGCACAATGGAAGGGGCCGCCTCACCTACGGTCAAATTTAGCATGCATAAATAGAGTGAGAATGGTGCCGCATAAGCATGGGTTGTCATCTCCAGTGTGGCTGTGTGCGTGCGTGTTCACATGATTGTTCTCTGAGAGGAAGAATAGAGAGAAGCCAGTGTTTGGTGTCTATCTGTCTGTCATTAGAGTAATAAAAGACTTGCTGTGCTGCACAGCGAGGAGTTCGCGTCTTTAAGGCTCCTCTGTTTTGCACAAATTGCCAGCTGCTGAGCGGTGATGGATGTTTGTATGCTGGCTCAAAATCACAGGTTTTGCTTTAAACTCCTGGTGCCATTATGTTACAGTGAGACACGTCGGGCCGACTGAGACAGAACTTGTTTTTCTGTTTGTGTCTCCTACCTCCGTTATCCAAAAGTGTTCTTATTTTAATTAAACTGTGCACTCCTGCAGGGCTCAGAAAACACACACACACACACACTGCAGAGAGTGGGAACATGCAGACCTCTCCTCCCATCTAGTCTCTTCCTCTCCTGCCCGTCATCTTGAAGACTGACAGGCTGTGTTTTCAGCCGATGTTTGAACACGGACCGATCAATGCCGGACAAAGAGAAAAGGAGCGAGGATGAGGGGTGTTGGGGGTTGGGGGGGCAACACAATTGGTTATTGACAAAGATTTCAGAGTCTTAAAGAGTGGAGGCGACGGCTTAGTGAAGGGAGAGAGGAGGGGAGGATCACGAGAGGCGCTGATTGCAGTTCACATGCATTGTTAAGCATCGGGTTGAGATGTGTTAACTTTCCAAGTTGTTTGTACTCACTTGCATTTACACTTACTGGCAGTTTCGACTGTGTTTAATTCAGCAGGGTGGACTCTGGCCGGAGTAGGCACAGAAAACTGCTACTTTTTGACTGATGTGGGCATAGGCGGAAAACCCGGGGGGACACAGGGGACAGGACCCCCCCTTCATAATGGTGTCCCACCCCCAAAAAAATCATTGTAAACACAAATAAAGTTTTGACCCTTTGCAACTACGGCACTTAATCACGTGAGATCCCTTGACGGACGTTGAACATGAGAGTATTGAACAGAGCAACTGCGATTGTTTTCCCAAGTGTTTTTTGCCAGTATAGCCAAGGTTTCTACTTGTTCAAGTGAAGCTAATTTATCTATGGAAGTAGGTCACCTAGTAGATGGCTCATAGGCAGCAGACTCTACAAAAGTTAGAAATAGCTAGCTCAAAAATGGACATGTACCTTGTCACTCTTGACTTGCCTGTTGATTTGATCAAATCACCAACCACTATAACTCTAAAGAGTTTTTGCTTTAGACTTCTGACTTTGATGGACTGAAGTAGAAATTAAAGCCTGGTGCAAATACATTCTGTTAGATGTAATCATAAAGGTGTAGCATTGTCACATTTCCACCTGACACCATTGCTGAAATTGCTGGGTGAACATAGAAAATCATTCATATGAGTAGAATACGAACTTATACAGAACAAGACTATCAGTATTACATTTAATAATATTTAATAACATTATTTAATATGCTGAATACTCACTCTTACAAGGCAAGTCGCAAAGGAGCAGCTCTACCATGAAGATTAGACAAAACCTTTCAGTTTCTTGATGTGCAAAACAAGTAGAAATGTATTATTAATTTTGCAAATCACTAAATTTTAATGCATTTTGATTTTCTTCTGGTGCCCTGCATTGCACAACTCTCAGTGATAAGGATGCACAGTATTTGTATTCTCCTGCCATATGTTGTGGGACTGTGTACAAATCAATCAGGAATGGGGAGGGAGATGTTATTTGCACAGCCTGTCCTGAAATCATCAAAATTCTTGAAATGTAATTGCCTGAGTACTCTCTTTGAGTGAAAATCATTCACTTTTCAGCTTTAAAGCGTTCCGATTATTTTCAGAGAACCCGAAGTGAAAACAGTTGAGTGCTCTGACTCATTCTGACGTGCAGTTATTTTCACATACAGTCGTGTCTCTAGACCATAATCACTGATCTAACGTCTAACATTGTTGTTTTTTATTCTTCTTGTGTTGTGCAGATGTAAAACTTTGTTGTGTTTCTTATAATACCTTGCAAGGTGCATATGAGTAGCTATTGCACTACCTAAAGTAGGAAGCGGAAAACACATTTTCAGTTTTAGAAATCAGAAGTAGATTTGTTTTCCTTTTTTTACAGGTTTTTACTGTAATTTGTAAATAATAGGTTATACAGACATACGTGTATGTGTGTGCCTGGGTCACATTGTGTGTATTTGTCCTTGTGTGGGTCAGATACGATGTTTCTGTGTGGCGTACATGTGGCCTGTATTTGTGTGGGTCAGGTGGTGATAGTGGTTTTGTGCACCACACACATGATGCTCGTTGAGGATGTGGTTGTGTCCATGTGGGTCAGGTGCAGTGATGGTTTTTGTGTGTCTCTCCGATAATATCCAGCAGGCCTCCCTGGTCTCACACACACTCTCTCAGTTTCTATTTTGTTGTCGCTCTCAGTGTCACTTCTGACTTGCTCACGATCTTGTGCAGTCCTCTTCATCACATCAGTCCAGCCTTTCGAAAAACCGTATACTAGCTATATAGTGTGAAAAAAGTAGCAACTTATATACTAGAAGTTACTGTAGTATTTCTGATTCCAGTCAGTTACAGATTTTATAGTTTCTGGTAGTTCTTCTATAATGAGGCAGCTTTAGACTCCAGAAGCGATTTCCAGACCCATTTTTATCGCCATCCATTTTCAGTGCTGCTACAGTGTGAAAACAGATTGGCGGTGAGCAGAAATTTACCAAACGAAACGATCATGGAAGAGAAGCAGCGCTTTTGATGAGACTTTGAAGCTTCAGGGTGAAGCTTTGTGGAAGCGTTTTTAATTTGAAGAATATCCGCATTAAGGAGTTTAATATGTTCTCCTTGCTCATGCGTTGTTTCTGTCTGGGTACTCCACCTTCTTCCTATAGGTGAATTGGTGTCTCTAAATTGCCATTAGGTGTGTCAGTTGTTGTAAAATCTTCACTGATTGTCAAATTCAATTGGTAGTTCAGGCACAAAATCAACCTGTCAATTTCTGAGTGCATCTCTTCTAATAATCCCCAATTTTACAATCACTTACTGACAGAAAGCATGAAAATGTTTGTGTTTTTGATGGAGATAATCTGTCCTGCTGCTGTGACTTTCTCCGGGCACCCTTGTACTTTCTGACAGAAAGTGACTGTAAGCTGACTGCAGATGAAAGGCATCTTTTCACAGGTAAGAAGTGAACTGTAAGTTCAGGAATTGGCTGAGGAAGAAGCACATGTGAGCCAGAGTTTTTAAAGATAGAGATGGAAACAGGATGATGGGTTCATCCGGGTTTAAGCCTGGAGAAGCCGTTGACCTTCCTTGTATCCTGCAGTGGAGCTCCAAGCTTTGTGGAGCTTCTCCTTCAGCCTTTCAGAGCACAGCCAGACAGAATCTATTCATGGGAATAGTGGCACACAACAGCTGAAGATGGCATCTTACTTTCTGGGTAGTTTCTCTTGTACTCTGTTATCAAAGTGACCAGGTTGGGCTTGATGCTTTCAGAAAACTGAGCTCTGCAAATTTGCCTGGTTTTAAATCGGCTGTTTGCTCACACACCTCTTTATCCACAGAGTGTAGCAAATGAGATTTAGGAACTGTGAGACTGCTGTGTAAGAGAGGCAAAGCTATTATTTGTGTTCATTTCCATCTGTGTGTGTGCATGTGTGTGTGTGTGTGTGTGTGTGTGTGTGTGTGTGTGTGTGTGTGTGTGTGTGTGTGTGTGTGTGTGTGTGTGTTTACGATAGAGGAGGAAAATGGGCTGAGTGGAATGAATATGCCCGTAGGTTTTTGGAAACCTCCTGTCTGGAGCTGATGCTGTCAGTCTGCGCCAGTCTTCCACTTAATGCTTATTGAATTCAGATCATTTTCATGTGCTGAAGCAAGTTTTCTGCTGGAAGGTCAGAGCTATTTAAAATTTATAACCTAGATTAGGCTAAAGGGAAAGTGATGATAATAGATCAAAGAAAGACAACATTAAATTATTCAATAAATGTAAAAAAAAAAAAAAAAAAAGAACCACTAGATAAACTGAACTTTTGAGTCACGCGTAAAAAGTGCATTAGTTTGCAGAAGTCAGAAGTTAACATACACCCATCTTGAATCTATCATATTGATTTTGTTCTTTTATACTTAAAATACAGCTTTTTTCAGGGTGAAATTATTTTGAATAAATACAAAGTTTATAGTTTTGTGGATTTCCACTCATCCATACTAACACACACCGACTTGTATTTATTTTAGAGCTGAAACAATTTTTCAGATAAATCGTGATTAATCAATTATTGAAATAATCGCCAACTAATTAAGTAATTGAATAATTATTAACTGGAGTATAAAAGGCTGAAGTCTCTAAAACATACCATTTGCTGAGAGAACAACACACTAAGAGCAGTAAGGACAAAACTGTAAAAAAAAAAAAATTTGATATCTACACTTTGCATGTAAGATGAAAAACCGTATTTGTAAATATGTTCCACCCAGAACTCAAGTTTCAGCTTCATCTGGTCTAATATTGCATAAAATGAAAATTCTTCAAATGCACCAATAATTGTTAGCTGCAGCTCTAATTTGTTTAAATGTCCCTTAGAAACTCACCTTCCAGAGATGGGTGTATTTAAACTTGTGAGCAGAACTGTGGATTAATCTCTCCTATGATGAACCCCAGCAGCCATCAATAAGAGGGATCTACCCATCTTTATTAGGGTGAAAAGTCTGGCTGAAGAGGTCAGAAAATCTCTGTCCTTGCCGCCAGAAGAGTCTTGGCAGCGCTGCCTAGAGTGATGTGTCACCTCGGAAATGTCAAGGGATAATGTGAGATCAACGGGACCTATATGTGAAAGGTCAGTGGCTCTGCTCTTCAGCCGAGAAGTGCGGACTCTTCCAGGGAGACCAAAGCAGGAGGCCTCCCTTGAACAGATTGGTGTCAATATGTGGAAGCAAAAATGTCACCACTTATGGTGCACACTGTCAACACCTTAAATGGCTTCCCAAAATACACCTAACACCCTGTAGTTGGATTGAGATTCACCAGATAAGCTGCTGCACATTTACTGCCTCCAGATTTGCTGAGTTTTTTTTTAAAAATATTAATTTTTTTCTATTTCTTATAACCCAGGAGCAGGATGGTGACACTGAATGACATCTGGCATGTGTTTTTTTTGTTTTGTTTTTTCTCAGAGAGCAGTGACTACAGCGAAGCTGAGGTTCTGCCTGACTCCTTCCCGTCAGCTCCAGCAGAGCCCCTGCCAGAGTTCCTGCTGGAACCTGAAGACGCCTTCATCGTGAAGAACCGTCCGGTCCAGCTGCGATGCCGGGCGTCGCCGGCCACCCAGATCTACTTCAAATGTAACGGCGAGTGGGTCAATCAGAACGACCATGTCACTAGGGAGAGCCTGGACCAGCTCACAGGTATGCACAAAGCGGAGAACTGTAAACACAGCTACACACAGAGTAATGTCACCTTGTATTATACAGAGATAAACATCAAACTTAATTACCAACATCATTTTCAGCTATATAATCCATTAGGTCCTTTAGGATTTAATGTTCGCGTTAACTGCTTCTGGCATTCAGCCACTGCATAATTTACATGCACTGTGAAATATTTGCTTCAGTGGTTTCCCTCCCTCCACCTTCTCTGCGCAGGTCTGGTGGTGAGGGAAGTGGACATCTCCGTGTCGCGGACCCAGGTGGAGGAGCTGTTCGGCCTGGAGGACTACTGGTGCCAGTGTGTGGCCTGGAGCTCGGCCGGCACCACCAAGAGCAACCGTGCCTACGTTCGCATTGCATGTCAGTATCAACGCTGTCAGTCCTTGTGTGAAACACAGAGAAAGAAAGGAGACATTCCTGATTTTCTGCTTGTTGTATGTGTCAGCTTAAGCATAAATGCAAATAAATTGGCAGCAGCATCCCGCCACTGTCCCCCCATGGAAATATATGCTGCGGTTTGATTGACATGTTGCATGTTTATGAGGGTATGGAGTGAAAAATGCGATTCAGTGACAGAGGCTTTGCATAGCATGTGAGAGAGTTTGTGTGGCAGACAGAGTCACCAAGAAAGTCTGTGTGTCAGTCACAGTATGTTTGTCGCCCCCTGTAGACCTGAGGAAGAACTTTGAGCAGGAGCCCCTCGGGAGGGAAGTGCGGCTGGAGCAGGAGGTGCTTCTGCAGTGTCGGCCCCCGGAGGGCATGCCTGCTGCGGAGGTAGACGTTTCTCTCCTCATCGATGTTACCTTAACATGTTCACTTAACTGTTGTTCATCTCTTGGGGAAATATTTACACCTTCTTTTGCAGCCATCTGACCTTGTGGCAATAAAAGAGTTCTTTTATTGGCATATACGGTAGCACATGCTGTTTCTTCACCAACACATCAGATAGACTTTATGTTCTTGGACTAAAGTAATACAACAAATGTTCATATGTGATATAAAACACGTGAGGAGGGAAATAATTTCTGTTCATCTCAATAAATTAGAATATCATCAAAAAGCAGAGTTATGGATTTGAGGTAAGAAGTCATAAAACACTTTGGACTTGACTTGGACTTTCACACCAATGACTCGGGACTACAGTGTGACTTGAGAGAAAAATTTGGTATAATTTTATTATATATAGGAGATAAAGAAAAATTTAAAATTATGTGGGCTTAAAACTAAAGTAGCCAGCCAACAAACTTCTGCTGACAATTAAACTTACACATATTGCTGGATGAAAGCTAATAAAGGAACTAATGTTTACCTAATGTTAGCTTACATTTTTGTAATTTAATCATGGATCCTGAATATCCCATACAAAGCTTATGTAGTTTTGTCAAGAGGCAGATGAGACACCAGACCTCACAATACAGTCAAGCTGAAAGCCACTTTCAAAGGAACAAGGGCTTCTTTAACTCCTCAGCAGAACCACAGGCTCATCACGCAATTACATGCTACACCACAAAACGATTACAAAACGAGCATGAATTACATGCTCGTTTTGCATGTAATTCATGCAAAACGAGTCTCAACCAAATATTAAGTGCATGTAATATACTGTATGCGGACATACTTTTCAATATTCACTAAGAAACTGAATTTGTCTTTTCACTGTCAGCCGAACCAAGAAATAATAAAAAATGTACAAATGTAAACAATAGAGTTCTAATTTTTCAATTAAGTTTATCAAATAAAATCAATTGCAAGTCACCTGCATATGGAAAGCAGCCATTTGATTAGAGAGGTGCTTAAAGCTGGAATTTGAGAATCAAAACAAACCAACAGACTTTCTATCCTCAGACAGAATGATAAAGTTTCAGAAGTGTTTGATCATCCCCGTGTGTTGTGGAGTCTTAATACCCTGCAGGTTTATCGTGTTTACTGAGCGGCTCTGTGGATGGCGTGCTGAGTCATGTTCCTGCATAAACACCTGCTGATTTGTGCAGTTTATTTTAGTGACTTTCAGCTAAAAGTATTAAAGAAATTAAATTAATTATTTCAGTTTTTAACCTTAATATATGTCTCTTTTAATAACTGTTGATAAATGATCTCAGTAAGTGATTTTCTTCTTCCCGTGCATCATTTAAAGGTGGACTGGCTGAAGAACGAGGATGTCATTGATCCATCACAGGATTCCAATTTCCTGATCACTATTGATCACGACCTGATCATCAAACAGGCCAGACTCTCAGACACGGCAAACTACACATGTGTGGCGAGAAATGTGGTGGCCAGACGGCGGAGCAGCACAGCCACTCTCATTGTTTATGGTAACTTAAGCTGCACCACATGTTTGTCTTTTTCATTCCTCAAACCTCATCTCACTCATCTTTGATTGTTTATCCAAAACTTTGATTCGTGGAGTCGAGGAGCATTTGAGGTAATTGTGTCACCATAATCACTCCTGTGTTCCTTGATTTAGCAGTAACATAAAACACTTTTATTTAATTTTATCTATAATTATGTACAGTTGAAATCAGATATTTAGGTACATCGTATCAAAAATATTGTCTTTTTCTGTCTGTGTGACATCAAACCAAACCAATAACTGAAAAGTGTTATACACAGTTACTTTATTTAGTGGAATCGCCTTAACAGTATGATTTGGCTCAAACGTTTTGACTTTCCTTCCACAAACGTCTCACAATAGTTTGCTGTGATTTTGGCCCATTCCTCCTCATAGAAATGTTTTAACTGAGTCAGGTTTATCAGCCGCCTTGCGCTCACAGTGTTTTTTAACAGACTGGGATCAGGGCTTCTGATCGTCACTTGACAAAATATTGACTTTGTCATTCTTAAGTAACTTTGTAACTAACTTGGTGAGATTATTAGTGTCGCTGTCTTCTCTGAAGAACCATTTACCTTTTTCCGTAATGTTCTTCCCTCATGTCGCTACCTATTTGGTGTAATGCACCAGTCCCTCCTGCTGCAAAACATGATGCTGCCACCTCCATACTTTACAGTTGGAATGGTATTTTTAGGCTTACAAGCTTCCCACTATTTCCCCCAAATATAACAGTAGCTGCGTTTCCATTACAAATGTGAGCAAAACTTTGTCGATATTCCACGACTGTTGAAAAACACAATTTTACAATTGCACTGTTTCCATTAAATAAGAAGCACAATTAAAATCACATGTGAATAAGTTGGTTAAAGCGAAAAGCCATTAAAAAACATGCTGTGGTCCTCCGACTATTTCTTGTTGTCTTCTTCTTGTGGCAGTGTCAACATCCAGTTATTGATCATGTGACTCCTGTGTTGAAAAAAAGTGTTTCCATTGTAGTTTTGCGAAATAAACCAATTTCGATACAGCCATAAAACCACCTCATCCTATCTCCAAAACTTTCAATTGAAAAATGGGAGTTTTTCAAAATTTTGCAGGTTTCCACTACGCCAATATATTTTCAAAATATCAAATTACACAATTATATGAGCAATGGAAATGCAGCTTCTGATTTTTATGACCAAACACTTTATCATTAGATCACAAGACATGTCTTTAAAAATGAAGGTCTTTGTCCCTGAGTGCACCTGTAAACTATAATCTGGCTTTTTTAATGTTGCTTTTGGAGTAATAGGCTTCTTCCTCATAAACATAAAGCAGGAAAACTGAGAGGTTTTGCTGTTTGTGTGTCTCTGTGTCAGTTAGCGGAGGTTGGTCTTCTTGGACTGAATGGTCAGAGTGTAACGCTCGGTGTGGGCGTGGCTGGCAACGTCGTACACGCAGCTGCACCAATCCGGCCCCTCTGAACGGAGGAATCTTCTGTGAGGGCCCGCCGGTGCAAAGAGTAACTTGCACCACACTGTGCCCAGGTAAAGAAGAAACCTTTCCAAACTTTTATGTGCTAAAGCCTGAAAAGGCTTCTTACTCAAAATTGTAACTGCTAGAAGAAGGAATACAGTCATTCACCATTATGACCATCTTTACTTTGCTGTATGTCAAAGCTCCTTTAGACTATGGTTCCTACACACTGTTTAAAAGCATTGAATCAGCTGCGAAAAATGTCCAAGATCTTCCAGACTCATCTCTGTATTCTGTTTTCTGTGCAGTTTCTGTTCTGTGAAAAGCTGAATTTATTTAAAATGTGTGGCATAAAGGCCAAATTTATTCATTATTTTTGCAGCTTGACATATGGAAGTTTGCTGATTCTGTGAAATTCTAAACAGCTCAAAGTTTGGTAAAAAATAATGCAGATAATATTTAAAACATTATTTTATGTAAAGGAAGGAAATGTAAAGGTGTTCATAATTTTAAAACTTCTGGAAAAGTTTTTTGTGCTGCTGTGCAAGGAGTTAAAATGTGGAATGTTTTTTGGAGAAGAAGCAATGTTCACATGAAAAACAGTTTAAAATTAGTAAATAACATACAGTCTATCAAATTCAAAGAAGAGAAACATAAATTTTAATTTATTGAACGTTTTGCCACCTGATTTTATAATTAATATTTAAGTAATATAAATGTATATGTTTAGTTTTCTATTGTTTAAATCTTTGAAATATAATTTACGAGAGAGACCTATATTGATTAAACAAGCCAAATTACAAACACACCAACAAAACAAGCAATTGAAAAACAAAAAAGAAATTTTGATTCAATTGAATAAGCTAATATAAAATATGAATTGAAAATGAGTGGCTCATTTCATGACAATGAGCCACTCAGACTGTAATAATAACTAAAATTCTTAGGATAATAATATCAAAAATGTTATGATGAGAAAACAAGCCTGCAATATTGTATTTATATACATACTGAGATAATGAAATATATTGTAAATACCATTTAATTAACATTAAATCCTGCTTTTAACCTAATGAGATAACTGACACAATGTCACTGTTCAAATGAAGACAAAAAAAAAACTTAAAATAATACAGTAAAACTGCTATCATGACAAAAAGATGCTCGTGATCTTGATATCTGAAAAACTGAAACAAGAAACATGTTATTCTTACAAAACAAGATAATAAATTTTCTGTCATTACAAAACAAGGTCAGAATTGTTACATCTTCATATGGTGGGTATTGAAACTTAGATTGGCAATAAAGCTCAGGTTTTTGTTATCTCAAGTTGATAGTATAAACAACTCCTATACAGATAAACAAATAAAATATATATATTTTAATCCACTGGCGCATGCACATTTGCAATGTTTGAGTCTTTTAGTGCAAAGTTGTAGAGCCTTTAATGTTTAGAATACTCTAATCCACAAACATAATTAAAATAGTGAAACCAAATCACACTTTTTTTATGTTTGCGTGTTTAAAATGATCGGAAAGTCTGCATAAATGTGTAAGAATCTGGGTAGACTCCAACTCAGCAAACTCAGACACTTCCAGGCATTACATTAGATGCCAGGAGAACGTCATGTCCAATCTTCCTCTACCTGGACTAATGTAAATACTGGGCTGTAAAATGACTCACATCTTTGTTGTCCTTCCAGTGGACGGAGGCTGGACAGAGTGGGCAAAGTGGTCCGCCTGTGGGACAGAGTGCACCCACTGGCGAAGTCGCGAGTGCCAAGCCCCGCCGCCAATAAATGGAGGGAAGCACTGTAGCGGAAGCATGATGGAGAGCAAAAACTGCACTGAGGGCCTTTGTGCAAGAAGTAAGTTGTTTTTCTTTTTAAACTTTCTTGGTTTTTGCATGGATGTGGATCAAAGTAGAAAGTTTTTGGTACTAATGCGCCAATCTGAATTTTTGGTTGATTTTCTGGTCTTTGTTTATTGACCTTCCTTCAAAAGAACATTCTTTGAAAGAGCAGTTACTGTATGACGAGATTCTACTGTTATGTTACTTCAAAATTCACTCTTCCTTACAATCTTAAGTTATTCTTTAGTTTGGTTTGCACAGCTGGGATTACTCAAATGTCTCTGTGTGTATTCCATGTAAAACGAAGATGCCTACTGTCAGTCCAAAATTTCCAAATAGTAACTTTTTAAGTTCTTTTTAGCCCTCCTGTTATCTACTTAAAATATTGCTCTCTCAAACAGTCCAAATTAACTGAAGCCTTGTTTTACAAGGTTGTGGAAAATTCAACATCTTTTTAACATTTCTGTGTCCTCTTACCCAAAGCACTCAGAGTTTGCCATCTCAAAATGATCAGATAATTAAAACGTTGTCACAACAAAGCAAGCTTAAGGTCTCATCATCTCAAAATAATGTCCAATCCTCCTCTACCTGGATGATGTCATTAGTTGAAAACAAACTTTCTAGCATTATGAAATTAAGTTCTTGTAAAGCGTTTTTTTTTTTTTTTTTTATGGTGAACTTGCCAAAAGCTGAAGTTCACCTACCTTGAGGTAGTGATAGACAGCGTGTAAAACACATTTTGAACACATCAGCAATTTTCTATTTAATTTAATTTATTTATATATGGGTTGGCAACAGAGGTCATTCCTATGTACTTCACAAGACAAACAGATCCAGTTCATATGCAGAAATATATACGCAATTCAGTCCAGTTGAACAAAAAGATTTAAAATCAATAACATACATTACAAATTGATCCCCATGATAAAACACTATGGTTTATTTTTCAAACCGGCTCTGCTGAAGAAACCGCCAGCAGAGCCTTACACGGTGTGAGTGACTATCTGCCCTATCTGGCTTTTAAGGAAATATGTAAGGAAATATAATTTTAAGGTGCAATTGATATGAAATCATAACCAGAATTCAGTAACGACCCATCCAGTCAACAAATACAAATAAATCAGACTCTAGCTGCCCATAAATTAAGTTTAGTGTAATAAAATGGAGTGACACATAAAAAGACACTCACTGAACTTTATTTACTACTTTGTAAAAATCTTCTCTTTTAAATGACAGCTTCCAGTCACCTTCTGTATGAAGGAACTAGTTGCCTGCATTGCTCAGGTTTAATCTTGACCCATTCTTCCACAAAAACACTCATCCAATAGATTTTCTCCAGGATTTGGGTCAAGTGTTTGGATGGAACATTTAATCAGCTTTAGTTTCTTTCTTTGAAACCAGATGATAGTTTTTTGACTTGTGTCAGGGGTCAATGTGCCTTGATTCCATTTTTAGCATCCTGGTAGATCACCACACATTTGTATCATGGTGCCATATGACCTCCAAAAACTGCTTATTATTGCATTCAGAGAATTTAATATTTGTCTCATCTAACCAGACTGTTGTAACTGAGAAATTGCAACAGATTTGTTTCCTTCAGCAGTGGAGTCTTGCACAGTGAGAAGGCAATGGAGGATGAGTGTATAACTTGTGGCTTGTTTCTTTAAATTAATGGTACCTGCTAACTCCAGGTGTTTCTGAAGCTCCCTATAAGTGATTCTCCTTTTCACTCCTTTGTCTGAAATCTAGCAGGAGGCTCCTGGTCATGAGTCTAAACTACTGAAAGTAGTTTATACTGTCAGCGATGCCATCAGTGTGTTTGGCAGTAATAAGGCTGTGAAGGTCTTCTGGGAGCTCACTGGTTTTGCCCATGGTGAGACGTTCCTTTAGTGACATTTTGGTAATTGGAAACCTTTTATAGGCAGTAGATTGGGACTGAACGTCTGATATTGATTTGCAATAAGGAGCAAAATTGCTTCCTAATTCCTGACAGATTTCAGCTGGTGTCATGTCTTACACAAAATGTAATTTGTGGATATATATAAACCTGTCACAATACACAATTAATCAATTAATCACATGAGGAATTAAAATGAGCCTGATAATTTCCATCCTGATGATTACAATTTTTTTTGAAGGGCAATTTTCTATAAAGAGACATCATGATCCATTTTACTTACGGTTTCTGTTGTTTATATTTCACTTGTTTTGTGTTTTATTTTGGATATTTAAAATATTACTAGTTCTAGTGTAAATATTTCTTTATAAAATTCAGTCTTTGACAGACCAAATTAGCATTTTTATGCAACACATTATTTAGAAATGGTCTTAACACAGCAATATTATTAATATTTATTGTTGTTACTGACGTCTGGTCAGATTTTCATGTCAAATGCACCTTCAGAAATATATATTTTCCTAGAAAAGGTGTGGTGTGTTCAGTACTTTTTTTACCCGATGTACTAAAAAGACTATTTCAGTCAGAGCCATAGGTGTCCATTCCCTGAGAGCATGTTTGGTGCTTCAGGTGGCCGTTCATATGATAGCTATAAAAATCTCGCCTGCAGTGATTTCTTTGCTCTTAGTTCAGCGTTTTGTAAAGCAAAGCGCATTTCAAAGCTTTCTTTTTGTAAAAAGCAGTTTTCCAGGGGTGTTAGGCCACTAAAGCACCAACGTTTCGAGAGATGAAAGCAAGACAGACAGATGATTCATGAGGAAAATGTTTAACTTTATGAAAAGAGAAGACAACTGCTCCAGATCTGAAAAGCTCAACAAGAAAAAGGGGGAAGTGAAAAGGAAAGCCGATGCAAGTATGGGCTAAGAGAGCAGATCGAGTGGGAAGTGAGCATGACACGGCCAAGTCGAAAAATTAACGCGGAGGAGAGCATATGAGAGTGAGTCAGACTCACTCTGACACCCAATGTGCTGCCCGTGACGAGCTGGGAAGAATCCAACCGACAGCGCATTCTCATCTCACAGTTGCACAACCAAAAAGACAGAGGGATGCATTCAATTCATAGACAAACTTACAAGAAAGTGACAAAACAATAAATCCAACCCCACAGAGAAAGTTCCCTAAAATTGTGAGCATTATTCATTTTGCGAGATGGTACGCACACTCAGAGCAGTTCTCTGCTTCAGATCTGTCAGACAAGCGAGCAAGTCCTGACAGAAAGAGGCTTCTTCAAGCTGATCTGTTCTCATTCTCAGGAGAGAATCAGGAAGAAGGTCTCTGAGGTGGTTTTTACTTAAAGGGAACACACAAACTGCTGTTCTCCTGATCTGTAAATGTGTAACATGGCAGGCTCCAGGTGACATCTTGATTTCCCCTGCATGTTTAAATGATTATTCTGCGGGTCACAAGCTCCTCTGATGAAATTCACACGATCAAATCACTGGCTCTCGGTCCCACATTTCCCCCTCGTCATAAATGTGCAATGCTGTGAGACATCTCCACCCGTTGCGCTCATTACATCCCTGCTAGATTCTAATTGCTATTGGACGAAAGACGAACTCCAGGAAACCATTTGGTGCTTTGATGATGCTACAGAGGGAAAGTTATTTGATTTGAGATCTGCTAAGTGACACAATCCTGAAAGATGGGTTTGATATTCTTCCGACTGTTCAGTTATGATTCACGGTGGAAGTTACTGCTCCCACTGGGACAGATGTTGAGTTTTTTTTAGTGGGATGAAGGTTATAATTTACCCTGCGGGGGAAAGAGAGTAGTCTGCTTAGATCCATACTGTCTCTGACTTTGTAGCACACAAATAGGAGAGTCATTTTTAAATCATTGATTATTACTTTTTTTTGCTCATAAATGAAGTTTTTTTCATTTCTAGTTTTCTATTGCATTAAATTATTGCATCTTTCATTTGCATAACTAGTTCATCCCGTTTTTATGTTTTTGTTCCCATTTCCTCACGTTCTGTTTTTGTTTCTTTTTTCTCGTTCTAACAGATAAAATGGTCTCAATAGAACATGCGAGCCATCGTAAGTCCACCTTCCACACAATTTTGCTTTCCACTCTGTTTGTCTTCATCTCCTTTACGTGTTTGAGCGAACGTGTGTTCATACACACGTCTGAATCTGAACATGTGTGTCAGTGTCTTCTGCGTTTTGTGTCAGCGCAGATGGTGCTTAGTGAAGACAGGCATCGTCTCCCTGTCCAGCAGAAAAGTTTGATGTTGTTTAGTCTTTTTGAAACAGGAGTTCTACACAGTCTGGAAGCTTTTAGACAAGTTTCATTCAGGAATTTTCCAGGCGTGAAAAAGTATGGGACAAGGAAATTGAGAATGGAGAAATATTTGTTTCAAGATTTTATTTTATATGTTATTCCATGTTCATCCATTCATTTATTTACTCGTCCAGCCGTCCATCCGTCCATCCATCCATCCATCCATCCATCCATCCATCCATCCATCCATCCATCCATCCATCCATCCATCATCCATTCATCCATATGTTGTCTATCCATCCACCCATCCATCCACATTCCGTTTTGTGTATAATTATGTTTTAACTACTATAAAAGCATTGAAACCTCTGGAGGTTTAAATCAGTAAAACGTGGACCCTGTTGAAAAGTTGACCTTAACTTAATCCTTTACTCTCACACAGGGCTCAGAGTATTTTCTGGCATTAAAACATTTGATTTCTCAGTTCATCTGTGACTTGGTTTACATTCGTACTGATGGTAATTCCTCTGGCTTAATGCGATGTGGACTAAGGGGAGAGTAGCTGCAGCAACGCACCTAATTCGCTATTGTTCCATTTCTTGTAATAAGTGCGGACGGCTGTCGGATTCGGTTGAGTCGCGCCACATGAGCATCGGGGCTCCCTTCTGCCAGCTCGCCTGCCTCCGGCTTTCTTCTCCTCCTGCTGAAGAGTCTTTGGCTATGCTTATCTCCCCTCCTCAACACACGTACAATGCCTCTCCACAAATCACAACCTTATCTTCCTCCTTCCTGTCCTTTTTGCCAAATTGCTTCTCATCTAGCCCTCTCATCCAGCCTGTCTTACATCTTCTTGTTTTTTTTTGTTTCTTTTTTTTTCTCCTGCCAACTTTGCTCCTTGTCTTCTTGACTCCTCTGCTGTGGTGTGACTGGCTCACGTGCGTCTGGTTCTGCCAGAGTTGGGGAGTCTGGGCTAAGCAGGCGGTGCACAGCCCACTGACCAGCCAAAACCAATCACCCAGCAGGGGAGGCTGAGTGAGCTCAACAGGGCGCAGGTGAAGTTCGGGCCAAATAACCCCCCCACAGCCGACCTCTGTTCGTGATTATTTTTGGGATGAGATGCGTCTCTTCCCGGTAGAAGGAGGCTGCTAATTAATGAGGTGATCTCTATTAACCCTTTTCTTTAAACTGAACACGGGGTGCATTTTAACGGTCAGCATGTTGTGAAGAAATGCATGAGAAGTTGTAGCCTGTCTGTGCAAAAATCTATAGCTGTTTGCAAATGTGTTTCTGCTCACAGCCACTCTTCCAGTCAACAACATCTGAACATTTTATTCAGATTTATTTTATAAACCAGCACAGAACTGTTTTTGTGCTGGCATATAACCAGCACAAAGCAGGTCTTTCTAGTTATGTGCTAGAAACAACAGGTCTCTCTGGAGGACAACAACAGGTCTTTGACCAGTAGCAAGCTGAAAAGTGTGGCATGGATTTGTATTTAGTCCCCCTGCACACTGGTGGTACACTGGGGACAGAGTTTTGCTTCAAAATATGATCTGGTGGGTGGTTGGAAAAAAACTGCTGTTGTAAGCAAGTTGTGCCAAAAGGAGCTGGCCTGTCACCGCAGCTATTCAAGTCTAAAATACAATCTGAATGCTAAACATGCTGCAGCAGTGGAGGCGTCCCCAATGCTAATATCAGCGTCCTCATTTCTAAAGAAATATTTTTAAAGAAGTTACATGAGGTTCCTGAAACACGAATGTGTATAATCACACTTTCCACTAATCTGATGGTTGAGTAATCTATATAACAAATTTAAAACAGTAAACTTCATTATTGTTGAGCTCACATGTCTGTTTATTCAATAATTTAGCAACTTTTTTTTTTTTTAATTGTCTGTTTATGGTTTCTGATTAAAGGTTAATTGGTCTTTCTAAATTGTCCCTAGGTGTGAGTGTGTGTGTGTGTGTGTGTGTGTGTGTGTGCATGGTTGTTTGTCTCTGTGCTGCCCTGTGACAGACTGGCGACCTGTCCAGGGTGACCCCGCCTCTCCCGCGAAACGTAGATGGAGATAGGCACCAGCACCTCCCGACCCCACTAGGGACAAGGGTGTAAAGAAAATTAATGGATGGATGGATGGGTTTCTGATTAAAATCTGATAAATTAGGTTTAATAAATTACAGACCCTCCAATTAACCACTAGTTTTGATCAAAAATTATTTTTTTAAAGGTTTCTGTGGCGTTTTCATGGATTGCTCATAAAGTGACAAAGACAGACAGGAAATGTGGACATAGAGAGAAGGGTCGGGAATGATGCACAGCAACAGTTTGATCGGCTGAAGTCTGGTGCTCAGGGTATTTCAGCCCATGTGGTTTACACTCGGAGCATTCTGCCACCGGCCTGCACTGAGGACTGTTGATATCATCTGCAATCTGTTGTATTGTAAAATGTTTGGAGGCAGTCAGATTGAGATAGCGATGAGCGGAGATCGCTGCTGTCTGCTGGGGGCACGAGGAGCGATTTCAGCAATTGTTAAACTGCCCTGCACACTGACTGACTCTTCTCGTAAAGAAGTGTGAAACACTTTCAGATCAATCCATTATTTTATTCTTGCATGTTAATTCAGAGGGAAAAAGTTATATGATAGAAAATGGTTGCTAACAAAATCACAGGTGGCGCAATAACTGGCACTCTTATTTTTTCTGTGAAATAAATGCAGCTGAAACTTTTATTTATATCATTCTATTATAACTTGGTTAGAGTGTTTATGAATTTTTCATTAGTAGACACTGACTTCATCTTTACATGACTATTTTTTGATTAATAATTGGATAGTGAAAGATGCGTAGTATTTTCTTTTTAAAAAATTTGAATCAGGAAAAACTAAAATTTTGCCACTAAGAATTCTGGGTAGAACAGACAAAGAAGGTTTTTCATCTGAAATGCAAAATGTAGCTGGTTCTCTGAGGGCTTGTTCTCTTAGCAAATGGCATGTTTAAGTCTTTAGCATTTTATGCTCTAGTTAACGATTATCTGATTATTAAATCAGTTGACTTCAGTTATCAATTAATTATTTCAGCCCTGTTTACTTTATCAAGGCTAATATTTTCTTCAGAGTCATTGTGTAGTTTCAGCAGGCACTCGAATAACTTGCTTTTTTTAGCAGTATGTAGATAACAGCATGATTTATCTCCGTCCTTGTTGTTTCATCTTACGCGGTCTGCCTTTTCCCTGCAGCATTGCCTCCTGGTATGGGTGTGGCGGTGTACACAGGCCTGGTGGTAGCCTTGCTGCTGACGGTGGTCATGGCTCTTGGTGTGGGTGTGCTGGCGTATCGCCACCGATGCCGCCATCTCCACGGAGACATCACAGATTCTTCATCTGCTCTTACTGCAGCGTTTCATCCCGGCAACTACAAGCCTCCCAGGCAGGGTGAGTTTGCACACATTACATCCGTACAGTGGCATGGAGAAGTACTCACACACAGACACACATATATTTTTTCGCATTTCTACTGTATTTTCAATACATCTTTTTTATTTGTTTTGATAATAACAAAAATTTGCTCAGTGGAAGGAAAATGATACATCATTGAAAAACTTTTAAAAAAAATACCAATCTGAAAAGTGTGGCATGCATTTGTTTTTTGCCCCTCTGAGTAAAGATCTTGCAGAACCATTACAGTTGTAATTACAGATGCAAGTTGTTTGGGGTTATTCCTCTAACAGCTTTGCACATATACAGTTTTAGTAAAACAGCTCATTGATTAAGTTCTTAGTTATGCTTCTGGCGGTAGTTGATTTTGATGTATTTTATTGAGGAGCATCAAAGTTTTTACCTTACGAGCAAAAAAAACTTCACTTTGTTTCTTCGTTTTAGAAAATTGTTTTCTTTTATTTCCATTAGGGTATTTAAACACAAACACACTAGATTTACTTTGACAAAATAATTACAATTTCTTTGCAAATCAAAAAAAAGAAAAACTCCTGACTTTGCGTGACAAACACCTCATTTGAACTACAGTTTTAACAGAAATATCAGAAAGGACCTGGTGTTGTAAAATAACATTCAGTTCCTTGAACTTGAACACTTTTTTGTAACTGTAAATAAATAAAACTCCAATGGCATTTACTGAAATTTAGGGTTTTAATGAGACAATATCTGACGTTAAAGGAGTATTAATACTTTTGAAAGGCAATTAGTGAACTTTTTGGTTTTGAACATTATGGATCTAACTTTCTATATTTTTCTTGCTATTCTTTCAAAAGAAGCATGTCTTATATTTCACCATTGCTATATTTCACTATATATAATCCTGCTATGAATCAGCTTCCATGTACCATTACCTCCTCTCAGTCAAGTCTTGATCCCTTTCTTAATGCATCACATTTTTCACACTTTAAGCATTTTTCAGAGTGTCTTTTCTCCTGCTCTGGCTATCAAATATTAATTAGCAACATTAATCCATTTTATTCGCCCCACTTTGAGCGCTCTCAGTCCCGCCTGTGTCATTTCCAGTCTAAAAGCCCCATTTTTACCCCTATGTTTGCAGATAATCCTCTGCACCCCTCGGCTCCTCCGGATCTGACAGTGACAGCAGGTGCTTTCCGTGGACCACTCTTCTCCCTGCCTCAGGGAATCAACAACAGCCCGCATAAAATCCCCATGACCACTTCCCCCCTGCTGGACCCGCTCCCCAGTCTCAAAATCAAGGTGTACAACTCATCCACTCTGTCCTCCCTGGAGCTCCCGGCTGACATGGGTGTTGGCGATGGCGAGATCTTGAGCCTGAAGTCGGTGGGCACCGTGGGCCGAGAGCGAGAGTTTCACAGTCACACGCTGTCCAGAGAACCGGGGCTGAGCACCAGCGCCACGCTGGGGCATCTGGGCGGACGGCTTACCATTCCCAACACGGGTAAAACTCCTTCCAAGAAAGAATAGCCGATGTCTGGCGATGTTGATTACAGATTAAACAAGTCGGCACATCTTCTCCCAAAGGTGTAAGCCTGCTGGTCCCACCTGGCACAATCCCTCAGGGGAAGTTCTACGAGATGTACCTCATTATTAACAAGTGGGACAAAACAACGTGAGTGTCCTTCATCTTTATTCCTTTTCTCCCCACCCTCCTTCAGCAGCCGCAGGGCAGCATAGACCTTTCTCTCACCTCAATCAGTAGCTTCTCCGAAGCAAGGCTTGCTGCCGTGAAAAAAAAGTCCTTTTGGAGTCTTTTTTCCTGAGGTCAGAAATTTGAGTGATTTCTAAGCTGTTGAGGCAATTAGCGTTTAATAAATGAAGTGTGGCAATTCGTTGCAAACATATATGTGTTGGGGGTTTGCAGGTTACCCTCAGAGGGGAGCCAGACTGTGCTAAGTCCCGTGGTGAGCTGTGGTCCGTCAAGTATGCTGCTGAACCGGCCTGTTGTCCTGACGCTTCCCCACTCCGCTCAGCTGGACACGCCTACGCCCGACTGGACCCTCACGCTCAAAACGCAAACGCACCAGGGAGCATGGGAGGTAAGTCATCCCTAAGCTGTTTTTATATCGTTCAAAGATCTTTATGTTTACAATTAAGTCAAACTTCACTCTTCGCTTCCAGGAGGTGCTGACGGTCGGGGAGGAGACTTTGTCGTCTCCTTGCTACCTGCAGCTGGAGGAGGAATGCTGCCATGTCCTCATGGAGCAGCTGGGAACGTACGGTCTGGTGGGCCAGTCCTGCCCTCCACGGCCGGCCTGCAAGCGCCTGCAGCTGGCTCTGTTCGCTCCCCGCGCGCCATGCCTCTCCCTGGACTACAGCCTGCGCATCTACTGCATCCATGACACGCCACACGCTCTCAAGGTGCCGCTCCGACATTCCCATTTTGCCCTCCACAGCATATAAAAGCTCTCCACTTACCTTAGTATTTGTTGACTTGTAGAAAATATCAAATATTTTGTAGATTAAAGGGAATAAAGAACGTTTTGTGTGCATCCTGTTAGATCTAAAGAAAATGATTGTACCTAAAGTCAAAATGTTAGTGGTGCTGTGAAGGTCTGGAGTTGCTCTGCTGCCTCAGGACCTGGATGACTTGCTGTAATTGATGGAAGTGTCGTTCCGCTCTCTGAAGGAGAACCTCTGGGCATCACTTTGTGAGCTGAAGCACATTAGGGTTATTAGTATGATTAATTAAATGGGAAAAAGAAATAACAAAGGCACTATTATACGCTGACCTTTCAAAACTGTGTGATTATAATTTTTGAATTCACTTGATTTTTAAAAGTGCTTTTAAATAGGCACATATAACACTAAGATGCTGTTTCACACCATGGCGGCCGCTTTGTAGCTATATCCTGTCTGTGATTGCCGGTGCTGGTTTGCATTCAAGTCTTAAATTAGGTGATGAGTTCAAAACCATTGTAAAGGTCTACTTTCAGAATATCTAATTGCTTTCATGGCTCACATTTCTGGTGTTATTGTCTCCTGCACTGTGTCTCTAATGAACTCCACGTCAGATGAAATCTCCTTCTGCATGATCTCATCTGTACTGCTTCACTAACTCGGCTTCTCTGTGTTTGAGAAAATTCGTCTAGCCTTTTATTTTCCTCTCTGCTGAAGCCTTCTGAAAGCCTGTCTCACCAATCCTGGCTGTTTGCAGCCAAGATGCTCTTTGAGTAACTTTTATCTGCGGAAAGCTTTTTTCTAAGCCACATGGGACACTTAAAATTAATGTTCAGGTCTGACTGTCTGTAAAACAGCTAAAGTTGCGCTAATGTTTCTTCATAGCACTCTAATGGTTTCTTCATGGAATATATATATGTTTATAAAAGTGGATTAAAACAAATGCAGTAGTGGACATAATTAAATTTTTTAGCAATAAATAAAATAAACCTCTTTGAGACTGAAATGCACATAAAGAAAACCATTAATTTATTGTTATCTTTGGAATGTGGGTAAGATAATCATTCATAGAGCATGGGTTAGAAAAGAGAAAAAAAGAGAAAATCAAAACTCAGATTGATTTAATCCACATTCAGTTATTTTGAATCAAGTTTGGTCCGATGATCATTAGTTACTTGCAGTTCTAATTATTAAACATACGCTATATTCAAATTCTGTTAATCTTTTATTCCTAATAATCAAGTCGCATGGAGTCATTTATATTGGCATTCAAAGTGAACGACTTCCTTCTAACAAGAAGAAACATTTAGCAGAATCAGGTTTAATGCATATGATAATCTGCCCCTACTGGCTTGAGACGTAAAAAGATCAGAAGGCAAGAAAAAACTTGAAAACGACCCAGAAGTACTTTCTGTGTACAAGAAAATGTAAAAGGTTGAAGCACCTTAAAACGTTTCATCGAGAAAAAGGACTGAGCTAAACATAGAGGCATATAAACAGGGACACTTTCTATAGCTCGAAATATTTATCCAGATTCTTGGAGTTTTGAAGTGCAAACTAACACAAGAAAGCACTGTTTATTGCTAAAGCAACTACTATTACTATACGAAATTAGTTCATTTTTCTTTCTTTCAAATGTTTCATTAATTTTCCACCCCTTCTAAGAAGCAGTCATTTCTGTTTAGAGGGGGAAAAACAGAGCTAATTCCAATAATTAATGACAGAAAATAGTATGTCCACCAATGACAGACTAAGAAAAAGAGACAGAAGCACTCAGTAAAGATTATTTCATAAGATAGAAAAATACAAAGGTATCTTTTACAGTTAATGACACCAAAAGCTTGTCAATAAAGCCATCTAGAATAAAGAGACAGCTAATCATAGAAGCACTGAAGTTCTGTAGATCAAAATACTCATCCAGGTTCTTGGAGTTTTACAGTCAAACCCAGGAACTCCACTTCTTGAGGGCTGGTGTTCTGCAAGCTTCAGGTGTGTCCAACACCTGTTTCAAATAGTTTAATCATTTCTTCTGCCAGTTGACAGATTTTGCATGCCAACGATTTAGTCGAGGAAAAGTGTGTTGAGGCAGGAAAATATCTACACAGAACATCGTTCATCACGGACTGGAGTAGCCAAAGTTAACACAAAGTTAATAGTATCAGTTGAATCCATGCAGAAAAGAGGCAGCTAAGGAAGAGAAGGAAAACTGAGTGAATCATCTAGCAATTAATTGCACCAATAATTGCAAATAATGCATACATGTAGAGAAGCTCCCTGTGATTAAATAAAGGTAGAAATTTACATTCAAAATATGCTATAGAAAATTTACTTTAAAAGTCTCAAACAATAAAACAAAAGTCATAGAAGGTCAAAATATTGGTGCATGCCTCTGAATAATAATAAAAGCTAATATACCTTATTTCCATAGTGGCTCGTGGCAATAGTGGCACATGGCCTCTGTCAGTCTTTCTCTCCAGCTATGCATCCAAATTAAATTTCAACACATTAATATTAAACCTTCAAATCCCTCAAGAAACAACAGACCAGTAGAGTAGAAAAATAATACAAACTTCATTCTAAAAATGAGGAGAACAACAAACTGAACTCTGAGCAGGTAAATATTCAAATATAGTCAGTTTTCTATAAAATGCTCACCAAAGAAACATATGATTAAAGTTCGTCTAGCTTTTACACTTCAAAGGCAAAATCCTACCAAGTATTTTTGGTCTTCTAGTGCAAATATCTCAATACACTTAAAGCAAGGCACAAAATAATTTATTAGTAACTTTTCTGCAAGATATGGGAGCTTGTTTTAAGAAAGTAATTCCTTGCTGTTAATGGAAAAAGTATTAGTTCCACTGACAGATTATTTCACTTATATCAAGAAATATTTCTCATGTTAGAAGTGAGAAAGTTATATTTGCACTGGAAATCGACAAAAGATAATTGGTAATTTTTTGTTTTGTTTTTGCAGCAGTCTGCACTTTCTGTTCTTACGTCCTACAAACTTTGCATTTACATTTAAGAGAGACATTTTTCAAAACTTGACGCATTAAAGTGATGAAGTCAGTATTTTCCTAATTGTGTATGCTTTCTGTCTGTACACAGGAAGTCCTGGATCTGGAGAGGAGTCTGGGAGGAGTTTTACTAGAAGACCCGAAGCCGCTGTTCTTCAAAGACAGCTACCACAACCTCCGCCTGTCCATCCATGACATTCCTCACAATCACTGGAGGAGCAAACTTCTGGCCAAGTACCAGGTGCTTCACTAAAACATTCTGCATTCATTTTGGATCATTTCTTCATGAGACAAATAAAGTTCTCTCATTTGATTTTGCAACTAAAAAGTTATTTGTAAGTCTAACTGATTCTTCCTGTGCAGAAGAAATGGTTTCTTTTTTGTTAATAAAAACAAGTCTATGAAAAACAATTAAATGTTAATGATTAAAAGCACTGATTGGAAATTTTGTGCACAAATATTAAATTTGAAGAGTTTTTCTTATCAGAGAAAATATTCTGTGGGGCTTCTTTCAGCGCTGCTGTAAACATCGTGCCTCTCCACTGACTAGATACTGCAGAAATAAGATTACAGTCTGAATCTGTTCAGAATAAACAAACAGGAAAGCCGATAGCAGTCCTAATTTATGGGCTTTGTGCACTTGAAATAAATCGCAAGCAGACAGGTGTAGGAAACATATTCTCCTTGAATAGAATCCAGATGCTCCTGTGAATGATTCTGTGCTGAAGGTTTTAAACATGTGTCTTTGCGCGACAGGAGATCCCTTTCTATCACATTTGGAGCGGCAGCCAGAGACCTTTACACTGCACCTTCAGTCTGGAGCGAGCCAGCCTGGCCGTGTCGCAGCTCGCCTGCAAGATCTGCGTCCGGCAGGTGGAAGGGGAGGGACAGATATTCCAGCTGCACACGGACATCCAGGAGGTAACGTTTACGACACAGACCCTCAGCTGCACTGACGCTCACGTGCTTACACCACAGTTAATCTGAACTCCTCTGTCAAAACAGACTCTCCCACCTCACTCACCACTCCCGTCGGGAAGCACCTGCCTGCCTTCCTCTCAGGTGGGACCTTATGCCTTTCGCCTGCCCGACTCCATCCGACAGAAGATCTGCGCCAGCTTGGATGCGCCCAGCGCTCGAGGGTGCGACTGGAGACTTCTGGCTCGCAGTCTGGGCTTTGACAGGTCAGATCCATCTCACATGTTCGTGTCTTGGTGAGATGGTTTATACATGATGGATATTTGCTGTCAAGGTAAAGTTTCACCAGCAGTTTGGAAGGAAGGAAAAGAGATCTGTGTAAAGACTTTTCCATCTCAAAAATGGCATAACAATCAGAGCAGCAAATTCACAGAGCTCTGTCTATAAACTACATTTGTGCAAGCCATATTTTGTGCAGCTATCTAATTCTCAGACTAAAATAAAGCACCCAGTTATTAATGAAAATCCCATTTGACTTGAAAGATTTGAGAAGACACATTTGCGTGTTTTCAATTCAGAATACAAATGTTTTCAAACAAACAGCATTTCACATAGAGAGGGCTACAAACTAGATTCCTTTCCAGTATAATCTAATGTTGTTCTTTCTGTTATGAGAACAGCCTTTGTCAAGACATTAAGCTCTCTGTTCAAAACCATTTTCCTCAAATGGTCCCAATGCATCTTCTCTGATTGGGACAGGAGAGGGAAACAGTTGCAACTTGTCTAAAAAAATAGTTCCGATTTTTGTTCATCTGATGGATTTGATGAGTGTGTTTGTGCCTGTATGTCTTGAGTGTAATCTGCATTGTAAATCTGATTTAGAAATTAAATGCATAATGTGTGAAAGATCTGTGAACAACTGGCATTACTTAGTTTTACTTTAGTAGACTACATGCTCTCAGGTCAAATAAAATGATATTCAATATAAAAATGTCAAGCTGCAGAGATTTATGTCCATCTGTGGTACACTACATGGACTCTGGGCTCCTTTTACTGCATCAGTGGCGATGATGTGATCAGCCTGTGGCTCTGCCTAGCTATTGAGGAAGCCCTGATTGCTTTGATAGGACACATGCAAAGTTCTGTTTGGGAATATCCAATAAATTATTCCAGTAAAAGAGTGTTTAAAGCATCTTTAAACTTTCCCAGAGAAACCAAAGCATTATAATTTAGTTTTCCCTAAAAATGACCAACATAAGAGGATTAATCCTACCAAGTTCAGAAGAAAAAAAAAAAACGGTGTAGTTTTTCCTTCCACTCAATTTTCTCATCCTGGAACAGCCTGTGTCTCTTTCAATAACCTTGTTGTGTTGCGCCCTCCTTGTGGAGTTTTTTATTGACTGCATTCTGGACAACTGTTTTATTTGCTGTCTTCTCCATGGTTGTGTGGATCATAATGTAACATTTCTGTATTGAAAAAAGTTTTGTTGCTATTTGGTAACATTCTGAGGAGCATATTTTTTACATGGATATTATAGATGGTAACGTTTGAATTTTCACCAACTGAAAAATATACTTCTGTGTTTGTACCTAAATTTCCAAAGACGTAAGAAATTTCTAAACCTGTGATTTATTAATTTTTTTTAAAGACAGAACAGGAGTTTTAATTGTTACTGTTATGAGGTTTTTAGAAATTAAGTTTGCGTGTCTTTTCTCAACATGTCCTCTCCTCTGTCGCAGGTATTTGAACTACTTCGCCACAAAGCCCAGCCCCACAGGTGTTCTGCTGGACTTATGGGAAGCGTGTCACCAAGGTGACGCAGACCTTGTCTCTCTGGCGACGGCTCTGGAGGAGATGGGCAAAAGTGAAGTGCTGGTTGTCATGACAACAGATGGGGATTGTTGATTGACCAAGATACACAAGACCAAGCAAGACATTTTCGGACTTTTGTTTCGGGGGGAGCAGGAGGGGGGTTTCTTTCCACCGCAGTGATGAAAATGAGAATCCTTGCCTATGAATATGCACACGCTGACACAGATCTTTCATTAGCAGAGTGTTTCAGTTGTACTACCCACTCTTTTGCTGTGTCCTGACCAGCCATTGTAGCTGCATATGAACCATAACCCATCCCCATGTGTGCCGTCCAACTGCCAGCCTGATTCAGCCTCAGCTCTCCAAAGCAATATTGGATTTGCAAGATGGAAAACCATTCTGGGCGCACCAACTTGAACAAATGCTGCAAAGTCTACCAAGATTGTGATGTAACATGTTATTAAGTGCTGAAAATTACATTGTTCTTACATATTTAATAACATTGTTTTAAATTAAGCTACAGAAATCCATTTAGTCAACACGCAGCTAACTGCTGACATGAGATTATTTCAGTAGCAGCATGGAAGTGCATGATTTAATGATTCAACACCATCTCATCTCATGGTACAGGGTTTTGTTTTCTTCATTCTTATTCAGAGTATGCTGTGAATGACAGGCTGCACCAACCTGCCTGCAGCCGTACAAACACACGCACGTGCGCTCTCCAAAATACACATATGGACAAAGTGGTCGTTAATCGACTCGGAAACAGGCAGGCGAAGAATTCTCGTCTTATGGACAGATAAGAATCGAATCCTAAAGGTTTTCAGTCATATTGCTTCTGGCTGAAAAGGGGAGGAAAAAAAAGGGTCTGCCTCTCCTTAACGGTGGGAGATTAAATTGCAAAGTTTGTTTCAGGATTGGCAGATAACTAGACTGACTCTTTTTATTGTCCCAAAAAATGCCTCAAAGCCATGGCATATAACTCCGACTCACAGGGGTGTTTCTCTTTCATGTTTCCTCGTTCCTCCATCGCTCTACTGCGCTCCCTATCTGCCGAGAATAAACTGATTCATCCCTTAAAAGTTTCCTTTGGGGAACGCTTTTTAATTTATTATCCATATTTGTGGATTGCATTTTTTTTTTCATTCTTACTGACAGAGTTATCAGATAGGACCTGTTTTACCATTTGTGCTTCTTTAGGCTACTGAGCTGCTCTTAATTATTGTATTTTCATTCTACAGCAAAGTGAATAGATGGTAGTTATTGGTAGGAAAAAATAATTGTATTTTTTATTCTGTGCACCGATTCAAAATGTTAACATTTACAGTGCCTTGCAAAAGTATTGACACCCATTGAATTTTTTCCACATTTTCCCAGCCACAAGATGGATCATTTTCAAAAGTTTTAACACATAAGAATTTGTAAAAATGTGCCATGCATCTGTGCTCAACCCTCTTTACTCTGATTCTCCTCAATAAAATCCAGCACATTGTTCAAGTCAACCAAAATTCGGTTTTCTAACTAACCAGGAGGCCAGGCAAGAAGAGGCAGCCAACATGCCCATGTTAACTTGGGAGGAGCTACACAGATCCTTTGCTCAGGTGGGACAATAAGTTCACAGAAAACCATATTTTATGGGTAAGGAACAACTGGAAGGCATTTTTGATAGAAACTTATGATAAATCCCATTAAAGGTTTGTTAGAAACCATGTAGCAAACAAGTACAATGAGATTATTTTGGTTAGATATGGAAAACTGTGTGGCAGAAAATGAATGTTGCACATTCCACCATCCCCATGATGGAACATGGTGGTGGCAGCACCATTCTATGGGGATGGTTTTCTTCAGCATGACCAGACAACTGGTCAGAGTGGATTGGAAGGTGGATCTGTTAGCAACTAACCCTGAACATAACACCAGCGCTGGTTTAGAGTTAAATCTTACTCATGTGTTAGACTGGCCCAGTCAAAGTCCATACCCAAATCCAAAGATTTTAAGAGATGTTCACAGATGCTCTCCTTTTAACCTAACTCGGCTTTAGCTATTTTGTACAGAAGAGTGGGCAAATATTCCAGTTTGTAGATGTGCAGAGCTGGTCGAGACATCCCTCCAAACAATTTGTAAAAACTTTTGAAAATCGTGTATCCTTTTTGTTATTCTTGATAATAATGTCTATAAGACATAATTTCCAATAGAATACACTGATGTCTATGGTTTTTACATGATAAAATTGGGGATCGTTCAAGGTGGATGGGTACTTTTGCGAGGCATCATAATATATAGGACCCCTGCTTTGCTGCGTCTGAAAAAGAGACGATTATAGAATAAATTAGCCTTACCTGAAATCAATTTGGCAGCAAGGGACCATATATGTTAATTTACTGCAACACAAGCTTAATTATGTCTTGTAAGACATTCTATCCTCCTTTATCTCACAGTGATGGCTTATTGACGATCTTTCTCCTGAGCTGCCTGCTCTGTGGTTAGGCTCCTCGAGCTATTTGTATTATCATTATTGATCGATCAGTTATTGTTAGAGGAGAAAATGAAATTTCATCCTCCACAGATTTAGTTTTTGCCTTTCTGTTTTGTGTCTCCAAGAAAGGAGAAGCAAGTGTTTATAGTTCTAAAAAGACAGAAACCAAAACAGCGCCAGTATCCCTCCTCTTCAGCTGTGAGTCATGCAACTGTTTTGTGTGAATGAAGTGAACGTGCATGAGTAAATGCATTTGTGGGGGCAGATTGGTGTTCACAAACAAAAAAAAAATGTATACATCATGTGGAGCTGTCATTTCTCTGTGTAAGTGCTATGCAAGTACAAAGGAAAAGTGAAGCATTTGCAACTTCTTTTGTTTCCTCCAAGAGTATTTCTATTTTTACAGATCACAGCATTCATAGGGTTTTTGATTTTTGTATCCTGAAGTGGTCTAACGGTGATTTAGTTTTCTTCTTTTGGGGGGTTGGGGGTGGGAGAGGATGCTAATCTTGCTCAAAGATTTCTTCATCTGGACTGGAAGAGTTGGATCACTCACCTCACCGAGGATGCCATAAATGACGAAAAACAAAAATCAGAGTGGTGCAACGGGCTCAGGACGAGCCATGGCTTACATGGTGAGGCCATGCCCTGCAGGTCTTTACCAGACTGCAGTCGGTTCAGTGAGCACCGCGGGATGTTTCTCTTTTCGCCATTCTTGTTGCAGAAACCTCCTTGCTGATGACTATACAGTGTTTTTTGCGTGCAGATCTCTCTGTGTCAGCTGGATTGTAGACCATAATCGCTGGAGTTGCTAAAGCTGAACGTGATTGGTCGGCTCACTTGAAGGAGACAAACTCTGCCTTTGTTCAAATATTCAGACATTTTTACAGAAACTCTAAATGGGTTCAGTGACATTATTTTGTCTCTGTGAAGTACCAATTGTAAATACCTGTCTAGCCTTCTTACTTGTAACTAAATATAATTTTTATGCAATAAATTATATTTCTTAGATTAACATGGATATGTGTTTTGTCCTTTTTTTTCTTTAATTCCATTATATCTCACTGTTCTGAAGTCAAATAATGCATTAGAAAAATCCCTTTGAATGCTTCTCATATGGTTCTATTGGACAAAATGACTCCTACATGGCATCTGGTGCATCAATTACACCCAATTTTAACTGAAAATGTGAAGGAGCTCAACCTGCACCACTTTGCTTCACACCTCGCCGACAAATTCCCTTTAGGTCCATTTAGCTTCGAAGGCTTTTAACAGGCAGGCCGACGGGTCCTCACATTAACAGGTCTTGGAGACACTAATAGTGCCCTTCAAGGAATGACTTGGGCATTTACATCAAGGGTTCTAACCTCAGTCCTTTTATGACTGCAGCCTGTGTGGGGAGTTTTTGGATTGCTCCATTTTGTCAGAAATAAATATCCCATTTTTACTGATTGTGCACCTGAATGTGGCCTCAAAGCCTAGCAACACTTGGCACTCTTTAATTATTGCACTGCTAATTGGGAACTGACTTGACAGGCAATGCACAAATGAAGCGGATCTTTAGTAATGTCTAAAACGCTGCCTTCATTCTTCACACAACTTAATCATTTGAAGTGAAAATACAGTTACAAACCCTTCTGCATGCATGGTGCTGTGAAAACGTATTTGCCTGCTTAAAGTTAACTTCTTTGTATCAAAATTTTATATTTTAAATCATTAAAAAATATCAGGCAAAGATAAGTAGAGTAAAGACAAATGATTCTTTAATTTATTAAAGGGGACAAAAGACATCCAAACCAACCTCAATCTATGTGAAAAATTCTGGCAATGAGATTTTTACTTTACAGTGGAGAAATTTTGTCCCACACCTCTTTCCACAGTTTTGATTTAGCTTAAAGAAGGTTTCCAATCAACAAGCTTGTTTAAAGCTATGCCACGGCATTCATGTGCAGACTTTGACTAGAAGACAGAACTATGATTCTGGGAGTTTTCCTTTTCTTTTAAGCAAGTTGACGTTCAGAGTTCAACTTGCTGGTGTGTTGCGGATTGTTGTCCTGTTGCATAACCCAAATGTGCCTGAGTGTAAGGTCGCAAAATGATGGACGAACTCTCCATCATTAAAGACAGAAACGTATGATTTCAGCAATTACTGTAGGTCATCCATGTCCAGAAGCAATAATGCAGCCCCAAAATATCACATTACCGACATGTTTGATTCTAGATTTTATGTTCTTTTTCCTGACACCAGATGTAACACAACAAACACCGTATAAATGGTTCCACTATTGTCTCGTCAGTCCACAGAAATGCTCTCAAAAGTCTTGGGGGTCAACAATAATGACTTGGTCTGATGTTCTCCTGTGGGGACCACCTTTACTAAGTCTCTTTTTTGTTGTTGAATCATGGCATGATTTGTGTGCTGTATTACAACATCATAACAGGGGATCTCGAACTGAAAAGAAAAATTAAGTTGTGGTACAATGTGGCACTCTTATGGGGTCATAATCCTGAGTAGATGCACTGCAGTGATCTTTGTAATCACACCAACATTTAAAATAGCATTATGTGACATGATCTGTTATGCAGACTGGTAGAACCCAACATCAGGAAAGAGATAGGCAAAATCATGCTGGAGGGGAAAATTTCACTATTAAACTAGAAACACAAGATGAGCAAACAAATGAATCCAACTATGAATGAATGAACTGAGGAGGCATAAATACTAAACATTAGTTATTAAATACTGAAAACAGAAAGATCTATAGGAGGCTGATTACACAGAAAACAGATATATAGATAAATATCTAAACACAAGGAAGTTTTAAGAAATAACCCAAAAAATCCCTAAAATAACTCAAAATGAGAATCTGAACACAGAATTAATCGAACATGGAAAATCAAACTTCTCCACATGATGACTGCTTTTATTTGAAATCCATAAGCAACATTTCCTCCAATTCTTCCAGCTGACATTTAGGGTATATATAAAATAATGTTCCCTATTGATAATTTAGAAAGGAGCCAGTTTTAACACTCTCCTTTTTAAATTTTGACAGATTTGATCTTGTTATTTCCATAATTTTCCCCAGAAAAAAGGAGTCTGCAGATTTTCCTTTCCAGCAACAAAGCAGACCATCTCTTGTGACTTGTGTGCCTGAAACATCCAGCCTTGTTTCTTCTAAGAGGAGCACAATGACTGGACAAACTGTCCTACAGCGCCATCTTCTGGTCCATATAAGCTATAGAATCCTTTTTTTTTTTTTTTTTAAATAAATTCCACACAGAGTTAGACCTAAATTAAAACTGAATCTTCAAAAACAACAGGACATGCCCAGCATTGTGAAATTACTAGCACTTTAATAGTAACAGATTCACTTTCAGGTTTCAGTTACAGTTTTTGTGTTGATAAGATAAGATATGAGTAAACACTCATAACATGAACTGAAAAGGTCCAAATCCTGTTGTGATACCGTTTTAAAAGTCTATCAAACAGAGTAACTGGTAAACTTGGTATTAATTCAGCCCCTATTTATTATAAGGAGATAGAGAACCACTATTCTAAGATGTGTTTTATTTATTTATTATTGAAAAGTGTATTTCAGTAACTCTTAAAATCTAAATGTATATAAAACACATATTTAAGCACAGAGTAAAATATTTTAAGTTTTACCTGCAATATATCACAGGTGTAACTCACAACTAATAAAAACAAAAAAAAGTCTGCTTCTCAGAAAATTTGAATATTCCATCAGACCAATAATAAAAGGATTTATGACAGAGAAATGTCAACCCACTGAAAAGTAAGTCCTTTTGCATGAATTATTGCATCAATGCCACATGGGATGAAGGAGATTAGCCGGTGGTTCTGCTGAAGTGTAATGGAAACCCAGGTTGCTTTAAAAGCAATCTGGGTCATCTGATTGTATAGACTGCTTTCACTTAGGTCTCTTGAAAATTCTCCGTAGAGTCTCTTTAGGGTTATATTGGGTAAATTCCTCTCCTATGAAAATATTAGTAGGTCTACCTTTGACAGTGTTGGGTTGGTACCAAGTCCTACTGGAAAATAAATTCAACATCGTTAAGGTTGTCAGCAGAAGGTAGCAGGACATTTTCTATAATTTGTTGGTTTTCCACAGTATTGACTTTTGAGCAGATGAAACACAGTGGACTGACCAGCAGATGACATATCAAACTTTACACTAGACTTCAGCAAGTTGTCCTTTAGAAATGTTTCAGTTGGTTAAAAATGAGAGATATATACGACCCATTTGGGTTTTTGTTACCTGGATTTGGCACAATCATTCAGAGTTAACTTGTAATTGTGGGCCCCGTATGGACAAACTTGGATAATCAAAGTATGCTTTACAACTGATGACACAGGTGGGGCCTACCTGGTCCAACTATATGGGTCATACTTGGGCAAATGCGAGTTAAACCCGGAAAATATGTATATCTGGGACCCATATGGGTAGTTGCAGTACCCGTCTTGTGACTGATTCACAATCTTCCCAAATAATCTGCTGCCTACTTCTTTAGCAATTACCTTTCGAGCCCAACTTGTCAAGGGTGTCAATACTGGTCGCAATTTCTGAAAAGCTAATGAAGAGGTATAATCATCAAAATCATTTTAATATATTACTTTTTGTTATAAATCTATATAATATATGAGTTTCACTCTTTGAATTGAATTACTAAATTTAAAAATCTCTTTTTAGTGCAGTACTGAAATGCAGCTGCAAAATTTAACTAAACTAAATTTGTACTTTTATTGCAAAACGCTGGTGCTTTTCACAATAAAAGCACCAGATTTTACTTTTACAACGCACTTAAACATAAAAACAGTCCGTCTTTAAATATTTTCATATGATGTTTCCGTTTCCCATATTATGCAAACACTTCTGCAAATAAATTTAGTTATTATAACGTTATTTTTTTTTGCATTGTGTTTGTTAGTTTTTGCTTTCTAACTCTTTAAACCGGAAGTGGAGTAGTGCTAATGATTGCAGCTGTTAAAAATCCCAGCTCGAAAATCGGTTAGAAAGTAAGTCAGCTGACCAGAGAAAGAGCTTTGCTGCCAAATGAAGTTTTGTTTGCTGAGAAGACCTTCAGGTTTAAGCTTCGGAGTCTTCAGGGATGAGGTACGTCTCGAAATACATTTTATTTTCTGGTGACAAGTTTTAGCAAGGCTCGGGTTAGCTAGCTTTGTTTGTAGCTTTTACTGTTTACCCTTTTCAATTATCCCCACCACACAAATTGAAACTTTGTAAAATTCAGCAAATTAAAACAGTGTACTGGAACATAAACAAGAAAAAGTACTCGGTAATATTATATTTTCTTTAAGGAAATATAGTGCTGTTATATGATCTTTGACTAATAGTTTTTATGGCATTAGCATCATGTGAATATTAGTTCCTCTTTCTCACCCCCTAAATTGCAAAATCAGCTTTTACTTTAGTCTAAAAATAGTCAAAAATTTTATCACATTTCAGGAAAAACGTGTTTTAATTCATTTTCCGACGAATTTCTGCAGCATTCTGGTCCTGCAGGAGCATCCTATTATCATTTTGCAGAAACACTGAAGAGGTGGGATGAAATGAAGGCTTTTGTTTGAAGTCGGACTAATGAGTCAAACTATCACATGCTTGACAAACACGGGATGGGAGAAACGTTTGTCTGATGGAGGATTTGACTCCGATTAAATTGGCAGGTCATGACTCGAGTTACCAAAGAGAGAGAGACTGATGCAGGTCTGTGGGAGAGAAGTGGCACACTGATTTAACAGAAGTGATAATAGTGATAATAATAGTGGGGTGGGGATAGCGCTGATAAAGGTACCCTACATGATGGTTTTGCATGCAGAGCCACTTAAAAGTATTTTCTCTAATAGCCTTTATTACAAGACGACGTTGGTTGTTAATTGGCCCTTCTATAAATAACCTGAGATTATTTAAAATCTGAATATTTATGTGCTCCCGAACTTTTCCAAAAACAGGGAAGTATTGTTCATAATTCTCTTCAGATCATCATCATCATCCTGTCCACTCTTCTCTGTTACTGCAGTAGAAAAGTTATCTGCTTTACTTCATTAGGCAGTTGGGCTCTATTTGTTGTTTTTTGTTGTGCTGATTTGTGTTGGTCTATCATAAATTCCCAATAAAATGGACTGAAATTTGTGGATGTAATATGACAAAATGTGGAAAAGTTAAAGAGGCATAAATAATTTTGCAAGGTAATATAGAACAACAACGTAGGGAAATTTTTGAGTGATATTTTTAAAGGGATTTTGAACTCTTCGGCTCTTGTTGAAATCTCATTCTTACGACAGAAACATGATCTTCAGAATGACTTGAGTAATACTTTCTTCTTGTCTCTCCGTTCCTGCCTCAGCCTGCCCTTTTCTCCCTTGTCTTCACCATCTGAGTACCCTGGATCTTGCCTGTGAAGATGGACCATACAGAGCCTGTGCTTCCCAGCGTCAACTCATCCTATCTTCCACCTTTATATGACCAACAAAGCCTGACCGAGGATGAGGAGGGTGACGACATCAGTCCCTCTGCAACCCTTCTTCCTAAGATTTCCTCGGCGCCTCTAGCTGTGCGCTACAGTCCAGAGGACTCGTACAAACGGGTGTATTTCACCTTTTTTCTGATGGGTATCGGCTCCCTGCTGCCCTGGAACTTCTTCATAACTGCGAAGCACTACTGGCTCTACAAGCTTAGCAACAGCACTGACCAGAACTATCACTCCAGTCTCGGTGTGAGTAGCGGGACAATGACGTACAGCTAAAGATCTTCAAGCTTCTGATACGGCAGTGTGAATATCATGTGACAGGATGATTGGACAAAGTGTTGTTTCTTATTCAAAGAAATCCCCTTTGAAATGTTAAAGGAAATTTACAGACAATAAGGGCTGCAGCTATTTCAATAATCGATTAATTGTGATTAATTCAATTCATTGTTTCAGCCCTACATACAATACATGCAATGAAAGAATAGTATGTTTGAGTTGACTTAAACGCTACAATAAAATAGTTATTTTTCTGTTCTCTCCCATTCCCTTCCTCATATTTTATTTGAAAACATGATTGTGTGCTTTGTTGTTCTTAAAAAAGAGTTTTTTTTCTCTTCTTCTTTACACAGGACTACTTTGAAAGTTACCTGTCCATTGCTTCAGCGGTGCCTTCTGTGCTGAGCCTGGTACTCAACTATTTTCTTGTTAACAGGCTAGTACAAACTGTACACACACGTCACACAGATTACAGTCCATTTCAAAAACATTTACATTGTACTTTTCCACAGAAGTGTGAAATTTTAAGAAAATTATAATTTTCTTTTTACAGAAAGAAATGAAACCATGGCATTTGTGTTCAGCCCCCCTTACTCTGAAACCTCTAAACAAATCCAGTTCAGCCTATTGCCATCTGAAGTCATGTAATTAATAAATGATTAATCTCTCAGCTGTTATGTGAAGACGTCAGAGGTTTGTTGGAGAAGATCAGTCAACAAACATAATCATGAAGACCAGCTGCTTGGAGTTAAAGATGAGTGGCGATAAATAAAGGTTAATCCTGGAGGAAAACCTGTTGGAAACACAAAATAACCATAAGGTAGAGGTTCATCTTTCAGCAGGATAACAACTCTAAACATGGAGACAGAACTACAACTGAATGGTTTAGGTCCTCTAAAGCTGCATTGCTGTAAATTTTGGATCCATCTTTGCTTTGAACACACCTGAATCAAATGAGCTGAGCCTCTGCAGAGCTGAAGGAGGGAATCCATTCAGGAAGGCTGAACCCAAAAGAATTGCATGACTGTCCAATGTGGATTTGTCAGGAGTTATGAAATTATTTTTTCTTTAACTTCCCAATCACATCCAATTTTGCATTGGTCTGCTGTCACATAAAACACATTAAAGTTTGTAATGTGACACAATATGAAAAAGCTTAATGGGTGTGTATACACCCATCAAGCTTTTGTTTCTAACAGGTTTTCCTCCAGGATTAATTTATTTATCTGCATTGTAAAATGGTGATGAAGCATAGAGGCCTCAGAGACTCTACTGTGCTGTTTTTTGTTTTTTTTTGTCCCAATAGCAATTCTCCTCTGTTTTATTGCTTATAGGTTGTCTCCAAAGGTTCGAATCCTGTCCTCCCTCGTCGTGATGCTGTTGGTGTTCGTGGTGACCACGGTGCTGGTGAAGGTGGACGTCTCAGAATACAGGATGGAGTTCTTCGCCGGCACACTTGCCAGCGTTGCTGTGGTCAGCGGAGCCTCCAACATCTTCTGTGGCAGCGTGTTTGGGATCAGTGGCTATTTTCCCATGAGGATCTCTCAAGCCCTTATATCAGGTTAGATTGCCAATGCTTTCTGTTGCCTGTGTAACATCTATGTCCATATACTGTATATATTTATATGTGTATTTATTATGGTAAACCTTTATTTAACCATATAAAAAGCCAATTAAGATGAAAACCTTTGTCACAAGGTGTCTTGGCCAAGAAAAGTAGCAGCACGCATTATAATGAACAAGACAAGTAGGCACAAAAACACACATTAAAAATATATAAAATGCAAACAGACAATAAAGTGCGGTGATTGTTACTGTAATACTTTAAAATGTAAAAATTGTAGCAATTTTAAGAATCAAAACACGGGCACTGTAGACGGTTTCAGTCAATTTTTTAAATAAAGTATTCAGTTTTAGTTCAGAACTTGTTTCACTCAACATTTTCAGCATATATATATTTAAATACTAAATTTTGCAGATAACTATTTTTGTCTGTGTGATGATGGAATTGTAAAAATATTAAGTCAGATGTGATGATTAGATACTTGGAAGTAGCCTTTTTACTAAATACTTTTTTTTTTTCTTACTCTAGTAATTTCTTGGATGGCTACTTTGTACTTTAACCAATTTATATCATAGCCAGTATACAAATGTATATCAATATACCATCACTGGTCTTGATCTCGTTTCTTTCAAATGCAAAGATGAAGGTTGGCCAGCAGATGTTGCCATATATTTGTAAAATAAAAAGTTACATCTCAATTTCTACTATTTAAATGTATATAAATGACATTTATTGAGTTAGATTTAAATAAGTGTTTTACTATTTTAAATCATTACTGAGAGACTTCAGTTACGATTTCAGGCTTCATTTATTCATTGAACTGTGGCTCATCTAATGATGGTTCCATTGATTATTCTGCACAGCAGTTCAGTTATTGAATTTGATGGCCAAGGCCAACCATTACATAAATACTAAAATAATATTTCATTTCAACAATTTCTAAAGTTTTAGAAATTGTGAATTTATTCAAAGTATCACATTTCATCCATTTTCTTCCACCCCGGTCGAGTCACGGGAGTAAAGCTTATCACATTCAACTTTATTTAAGTCATTAAAGTTAAAATGTTGCTTTTTAAAAAATTTTAAGGTACATTTAAATTGTGCCTTGTACATTGTACAAGGTATATGTTGCCTTGTAAAAGAACTTGTTTTTCTTTTGTTTTGTTCTAGGCCAGGCGATGGGGGGCACGCTGACTGCACTAGCATCGATAGTGACCCTAGCTGTATCTGAGGACGTGACCACCAACGCTCTATTCTATTTCCTGACCGCAGACGTCTTTATCCTGCTCTGCATTATCTCGTTTTTGCTTTTGCCAAAGTATGCATATTCAAGGTGAGAATAGTAATTCTCCTTTCACACTTTCATTTAGGAAAAAAAAACTTTCTAGCTTTTCATTTGCTACATTTACAGCAAACATGCTTGAAAATGTAATAAATTCAACAAATGCTGACACATCTTCTCTTCCTGTCAGGCACTACATGCTGGCAGTGACCTGCGTCAATCCCGGGACGCTCAATGAGGAGCAGAGTCCAGCAGGCGGAGTCCCTCCGCTGCAGCCCATCATTAAAAAGGCCGGGGTGCTTGGTCTCTGCGTCTTTTATGTCTTCTTCGTCTCAATCTCAGTATTCCCTTCCGTCTCATCTGGAATCCAGTCTATGAACACGGACAGCGGCAGCCCCTGGGCAACAACTTATTTTGTACCTCTGACCAGTTTTCTCCTTTATAACATTGCAGACTTTAGTGGCAGGCTGGTGACAGCCTGGGTGCAGACCCCTGGCCCTACCAGTCGGGTCCTGCCGGTACTGGTGCTGTGTCGCTCCGTGCTGGTGCCACTTCTCATGTTCTGTAACTACCAGCCACGGGACCACCTCCATACTGTGCTGTTCCCCCATGACGTTTACCCTGTGGTCTTCAACTGCCTGCTGGGCCTCTCTAACGGATACCTGGGTACCCTGCCGATGATCTACGGACCAAAGGTGGTTCCCCGGGAGCTGGCCGAAGCCACAGGCGTGGTCATGTCCTTCTTCCTCACTCTGGGGCTGGCCGTTGGATCTGCGATTTCTGTTCTTATTGTGCACAGTATCTGAACCAAAGCCATATATAGCTTTGTAGTGAAGGAAAACACTACAGCCTTTACTTTCACTGGACCACCAGGTGTCACTTCCTCTGTACCTCATCTGTTTTCCAGTGTCATCTCAACCCTACAGTAATTGGTGCCGATTCTAAGAACTGAAGTATTATGTGTGCAATTTGACATATTGCAGAAATTATACACGGGATATGGAGGAGATGAAAGTTTGGGGTAAGCAATAAATTAAACTGTTTATAATTTTGCTAAAATATGAACAATGTAAAAAGATTACATGATGGGTTTAAAATGTAACTGTTCAGTGTGTAACACAAGTACAGTTAGCTGAAGATAAAAGGCCAAAGTTGCTTTTGTTTTAAGCAAGCTTAATTTGTCATTTCTATGGTGCTAACAGGGCTTTGTGAAGGCTGGTTCAAAATACTTCCTGATACTTTGTCCTAAATGTGTCTTTGTAGTTAATTTAATCGATTAATTCAGCTTATTGTGGATTTGGAAGACCCATTAGTCCTTATTCTTCCATGTGATCTCAGGCTTTGAAATTTCTTCCAAATATAGTGGTTATAAGGAAACAACTCCAGTAGTTACTGCATATGCAAGCTAATATTGCTGTTGAATGACCTTGAGTGACCCGTCAACCCATTGCCAGCTATGACTGACATCTTTACAAGGGGCCTTTTGCACATTTTGTACCAAATTTCTCCCTAGGACAAGGAACCCATCCCCTTTTTGTATTCTTCTAGTATTAAGCAATTGCAAATTGTCTGAATGAACCCAACACAAGGAGTCCTTCATCTGCCAGCAAGGTAGAATGTTTAAACCTAATCAGTACTTGTATATTTGACATATTTTCAGTTATTAACATGTGTTGACTTTGCATTTTCTTGAGTCATCTGACTGACGGTACTTCCGCAAGTATTGAGGAGGCATGACACTGTTTTCACCTTGACCTTCTGTGAAACTTTATAATTGGTATCATGTTTGAAATCATGTCTGTACAGATACTTGCTTTGATAAGCAAAAATGCCATTAAGCATGACTGTACTTTTTTTTAATATATATATATTTGCAAAGTTTGTACAAAGTGTGATGACTCAAGGTTAATATGGAGACAATGAGAGCAGTTTTGGTTTGGAAATTACTTTAATTGATATAGTCAGATCAACTGAATCGTTCAGTTGCTCAAAGCAGATTTAAGATTCTGTGCATTGGAGACAAATTTACAAAGAGTGCAAACATTGAAAGGTAGCCTCCACATAGCTCATAAAAACATCTAAAAAATTTTCAAGATTCACACAATTGTTAAGATAATGACAAGCCAGTACAACAGTAATTGGTTCATAAGGTTGCAGTCAGTAAATCTATAGTGGTGGGTGTGAAATAAGTTTAATCTGTCATTTCAAGCAAGCAATACAGAAAATTAATACAAAAATCAGGCCCGACCAAGTTTCACGTCATCACTTATGTCTTTATTCCCCCCTCCCATCTCCCAAACTATAAAGAAAAGAAAAAGCCAGTCCATTTCTATCATGTCATCATTCAAAACATGAAGTTATTTTAGTCAGACTTCACAGCACTTTTAGTCTATTATACATGAATTAATAATGGAAAGCAGCTCTAAAGTAATTTTCCTTTTAATTTCCATTTCCAGCTTGTTGTCATGCTCTATTCCTTCCACACATAACGCTTGCAGTGAGCCACAGTCTGAAAGACAGAAACGGGTTTAGATGGGCATCATGAATCGGTAATTTCCAAAAAAACCGACAGATGCAAAACAGTATTTCTACAGAATAGTCAGAGGCTATTGCCAGCTTTCCTCTGGCTTTGATAATATTTTATCATCCTTGATTGAAATTTTTATTTTGCAAGTTAATTTTGGGTTCATTGACATGTGGTTTTTTTGTTTACATGATTTTATGCCATGTTAATTTAAATGGCATGAAATTAGAATAATTTTGGGTGAAATTTAAGACAGTTTCTTTTAGGTGATAGTAAAATAGTTAACCGCTCTCCAAATTACTTTAATACTCTACCATGGCAGCTTACTGTTCTACCTTTCCCATCCAATCATGCATTGTTTTCCTTAGGCTGAAGATATTTTCTCCTGTATTACAAATTTACCAATCTGTTCGATTGTTTTACTAATTGGACAGATTGGTAAAACAAGACATTTCATGCACATTATGATTAGGCCTGAAGTTGAGGGCATTAACATCAAGTTGCATAATGTTTCTATGACAACTTTTCATAGCATTTTAGCCCAGGGGATACAGGTTGAGCACAAACAAAACAAATTTTCCCTTCAGTGTTAAATTCTTCTGTAAATGTTTATCAAAATGACTCAATTATAACTATACCCACTACTATTAACAAAATAATTTAAGTTCATCTTAGATATTTTAGTGAAATATGCAATAGAAACTTGCTTCTGTTGCACCAAATTTTGTTCATGTCTAGTTCAGTCTCATCAACAGTAAGTGTAAATGTGTTTACATTTGATCTTGTATGAATTAATCAGAAAACAAAATTTATGGCAGCCCAGTTTGACATGAAAGTATCCTATTGAAGATCTGTGTACTTACGCCGCACAGTTCGGCTGCTCCCTTGACCTTGCACCAGTAGTCAGGCCCCCGGGAGCACGCCAACATTTCTAGAAAATGAAGTTTAGCCGCAGGGCAAGCTCCCATTTTCTGTAACAAAAGATGCAGATTTCAGACTCTGAATTTGAACATTGATGAGAATCCATAACAAATTTTATAGATCTGCCTATAAGTGCATCTCTTCCACAAAAGAGAAGAGAAAATAATTACTTACCGTACACACAAAGTCTGGGTCGAGCATCTGAAGCAGCAGCTGGACGAGAACTGGCTCATACTGTTCAATCAGCTGGTCACACTGCAGACAGAATCAAGGCATTACAACAGGGTTGATGCAAGATTATGTTTTTGTGTGTGTATATATATATATATATAAAAAAAAAAGTTAAAAACCACCACTCACCTCCGTCTTGTACGAGTCGGGCAAGAAGCTGCATACTTTCTTCACAGCCTCCTCAATCTCTTGCTCTGTGGCGTTCTTCTCCAGAATGCCATCGATGTAACTCACGGCCATCTTGCACACCTCACAGTAGCCGCCAACCTCAAAACGAGCCTTGTCCAGGGCAACTGGAACATTTATTTTCATACATTGAACTACCTTAATCCCAGTTTTGCATATCTATGGTTTACATTAAACAGACTAAGCTGAACCACACAGACAGACGCGGCTGTGTACCAATATATGCACGGCTAGCATCGTTGCAGAGTCCCAGCACTGTGCAGACAGTCTTGGGGTCGGCCTGCTGCACCAGAAGCTCAATGATGGCCTGACCGTATGTCTCAATCAGGTCTTTGCACTGGGCAGTCAGAGAGGAGGGCAGAAATGTGCACACTTTCTCCACAGCCTGAACAACCTCCTCCTGAAACCATAAACAAGAGTCAGACACATTAGGGCCAAACACATGCAGGATTTAGGCAGCAGGGCTGTTTAATTGAAGATAAGACACATCCCCACCTCTGTTGTATGATCCTCCAGCATGGACTCCAACTGCTTCATCACAAACTCACAGATTGCACAAGTAGGCGAATCACGGATGCGTACCATCGGCTGCAATATGATTGTTTAATTATATAGAAAAGGTGATTTTTCATTAAAAATAAATTAACAGAGAAATCATTAAAATCCACCTCCTAATACCCACCCTGGAAGCAGGAGCCTCAACTTTGATGGCAGGGAAAAGCTTAGCAGCCACCATGGTTTTGGCAGCAGGAATGGCCTTTGCAGGCTGAAGGTCCAACATGGGGACGGACTTCTTCATTTCCGGACAGAAACCGGCAAGAGCACAGATCTCCTTTGGTTGCTGTGGAGAGAAATAAACCATTACTTTAGCACACAGTGTCCCGTCTTCCGCAGCGCTGCCTTGGGGCATGCCATTAGGAATGTGAACATGTCGTTACACAACACTGCCAGTCATGCACTAAGCACGCAGTACAGACCACAAAACCAATCCAAACACCTACGGCAGCCATTTTACCAGTGCCAAACACACCCATAGTGTTAAGAGTGGTTATAACTGGAGCACCAACTCAGAAACAGACAACTGTCCAACTGAAGATTAGTGCATCTCAGCACAATGTGCAAATCCACTTGAATATACAGGAGCATCTCACTGAAGACGTCAAGATCAGCAATCCAAATTTAAAAAGGAAAGCTTGTATTACACAGATTGCACACAGTGTGTCAATTTTTCTTTATGGATTTCAGCCAAAAATAAAAATATTAAAAAAAAAAAAAAAAAAAAAAAACTTAAAAAAACTCAGCTTCCCAGAAAATTTAAACATTAGACCAACACAGCAGGATTTTGTTACAGAAACTGTTCTGCTTACTTTGTGATTTAAACAACCATGAACGAAAAGGCTGAATGAAAGTGAATGCAGTGAGTCAATGACTCCCTGCAATCAGCTGAGTTGTCAAAAATAAATAAAAACCTTTAACCAGTTGCATTAACTGCATGCACCTGCATCATTTGATCACCAAAATCAGTTGTACTGCATAATTTACTCTCAATCTGATTGAACTGACATGTCAATTGGCACTTCAATCTGAATTAAAGCTGGCTGTTCGAAGTGCTGGAATGTTTAATGGAAGGAAAAAAAAAAAAAAAACACTTAAAAAGATCACTGAACTCAGTACAACATCACACTGATGTAATTCATGCAAGAGGAGCCCTGACCAAATAAACTGTGCAGGACTGGTCTTGTGTAATAGTCAGATTTTTTTGAGAAACTAGTTTTGGGTTTTTAAAGTAGCCATGAGCAATAATCAAAATAAAGGCCAAAATGTATTTATCAAAATCACTTTACAAATGTAAGCAAGAGTTTTACTTTTTGAATTCCATCACTAACATTTGAGATGCCCCTGCATTGCACAACTGTGAAGTGAGTTTGGAAGCAAAAGAAACTTTTACTGTGGTCATTTAACGTGATGTTGAGTAGTGAGTAGTTCTAAGATAAACTGTTCAGATGTGTGAAACAACTATTCTCATGCATCAGTGGCAAGTGTTTAGTGCAAGAAATGGACTTCCCAAGAGCAAGTAGAAGAACTAGAGGTTAAAAGACTACAGGCTGAACACAAAGTGACCTACCTGTTCCTGGGGGGCAGCAAATAAACCCAGGGGGTAAAAGAGGGAAAGAACAGAATGACATGGATGAAGAGGATAAAAGTAAATGGGGGATACAGGCAAAATTAATAAAAGGAGACATTTTAGAGTAATTCATACAGTGAACACAAAAACAAATGAAGTTGCTGTTAAAACAAACATGGGCTCAGCAACCTCAAAAAACAAAATCAGCCATTAGTACTGAGGTCTAAGCATTAGATACATGTTACAACATGGGAGGGGTGGGTCTTAAAAGACTCTAAAGAACCCACGAGGACTCACCATGGACATCAGCTGCTGAACAACAGCAGGGCCGTACTGTCCTACGTACTGCTTGCACTGCAATGAGAAACAACAGTTCAAAGTCTGATTTCCAGGTAATTTGGATTCATATGAAATAGACATATTTTAAGTCTTTACCATATCGGACAGGCCTGGTCCCAACATATCACACTGGTGCTCAATGTTCTGAATCAGGGAGTCGATGAAGGAGGAGTTGGCCTTCGCTTCTGCCTGAGCATCAGAGAGGAACTTGATGCAGTCCTGGCACACTACGTCTCCCGTCTATTGAAGGCAAGATATTCAAAGGATTTAAAAAAATAAAAATAAAAAATGGCAAGGCTTCTGTAGATTAGCAGAGGGGTGACTGCAAGAGTACCTGCTTTGGCGCTTCCTGCTTTGGCGCTTCCTGCTTTGGCGCTTCCTGCTTTGGCGCTTCCTGCTTTGGCGCTTCCTGCTTTGGCGCTTCCTGCTTTGGCGCTTCATATCCTGTATTCTGGGGATACAGGAGGTCAGGAACATTGAGCAGGAAGGGTGCCACACGCTGGGCAAGGTCCACCTCAGGGATTTCATTGGACTTGAGCTCCTCCTGGGGCTCAAACCTGGCTAGGGACATCTGGGTAGATTTACACAAACCCATCGCGCCACACACGACACCTGGATCCTCCTTAAAGAAAACAAAAAGAAAAACAAGGAAAATCATGTTAAGTGGCTTTATTTAAATTTAGTTAATTTTGCTCCATGTCTTGTTCTAGCAAGTCAGAGTTAAGAGGAGAAGTAAAAATGCTTTTTGTCAGGGTTGTGGGTTGCACAGTGACTGCTCTGTTCTCCTTCAGATTTAGATTCACTTCCTCATCAATGGCCCCTTTTCAGCACAGTGCACTTTATCCACACAGCTACTTCTGTTCCTCCCACCCCATCCACTCCATGTCAATGAGCAGATGGACTTTTATTTACCCAGTTTAATTGATAAATTTTAATACAAATTGGGATAACAGTTAATTTAAAAGCATTATATTCAGAGCAATGCTGCTTACCAGTTCCCCAGTGATGATCCCAAGGAGGATGGGGTAATAGCTGTCCACTATCTCCTTGCACTCAGCCCCCAGACCTTGATCAGGGATGAGATGACACGCCTTCTCCAGATACCCAAGAATTTCCGCCTGCAATAAAAACAACATCCATCGATGCTTTTAAATCTCAGCAAAGACTGAAGAAACTCTGGATTTTTGCCTCATTTTACCTCAGTTGCATTGTCTTTCAGCAATTGTTCAACCACCATCAATATCTCTTTACACATGTCACATGGTACCGTTTTCTGGAGAAAAAGTGGCAAATATTTTAGAAAATGCACCACATTTAGAAATGGTCAGAAAAGTCCAAATTATAAAAATCTCACCATCTGAGGCTTGTTCCACACATTCTGCTGGCAGTGAGAAAAAGCTTTACACAGTGATGCCGTCTTTAAGTTCTGGCACCAGTAGGGAGGGCCGCGGGCGCACTGCTCAGTGCCCAGCAGAGGTGTTGCTACAGCTGAAAGAGACAATAAATTAAGTCAAATTTCACACTTCGAACGCTTTTCCAGAAATCATCACGATCAACCACAAAACAAAGAAAGAGTTAAGTTTCTGCCATTTATTTATCTTTATTTAAAGATAAACACACAAGAGAATGTGTTAAGGAGATTTATTCTGTCTGTTTTTCCTAATCAAGCAAGATTTCTTAAAAATAAGAACTTTAGAACTGGAATGTCAGTCAACAGTTCCGAGAGGAAGTTAACGCACTTTCAACTGCGATATTGCTCAATAAGATTAACAGAAAGCAGAAAACTTCACTTTAAAATAGCCAGCAGATAAGTCTCATAGCTCATCGTCTAACCAACTTGGCTCTGTGCTGCTGTACATGCCAAATGAAAAGCCTGGGTCCAACACATTTCCTGAGGTTTGACTTTAGAAACTGCTCCTGTAAAGTTCCACACATTAAAACTGGTTTAGCAATCCCTTAAAAAGAGTTGAATCCTAATGTTGTGCAAGCTGCTCAATGAAGCTTAAGGTATTTTATGTGCAAACAGTTTTTAACTCATCTTGCATAAGACAGATTTCAAATCCTATTTGTATGAATTTCTAATATGATTAGTTTATATTCTTGTGGCCTTAAAACACAGCAAAGAATGGTTTCCAAAACAGATACCAATGCAGAAATAAATATGCATGTCAATGTTAAAAAGGAACATTCCCAAACAGGGACAATAAAGTGATACTTATAAAGCAGAAGTGGTAATTAGATCAGGCAAATAAAGGTCATGCCTTTCATATACACACACACACAAAAAAAACCCTAACTAAAAGTTCTTGATTTTAGTGAACTGAAAACAATTGTGTGGGAAAACACCGTAGACTGGCCTCATTTAAATTTCTCAGGTCCTTATCAAATGAAGTCGCAACCAACTTCAACACTTCGGAACTAAATTTGCACATGACCAATTACTCTTTTTAATAAAACAAACTAACTAGCTCATGATAACTAATGATACCACAGGACAAAATGTGGTTTTGTCTGATAATTATTAAGGGCGCAACACTCAAACCTGCTCCAACAGAAACCTCTGATCATCCTGCAGGGCCCCTCCCATCCCCTACTTGAGTCACATGAGCAGTCAGACAAAACAAGCTGTTCCCAGGCAAACTAACTGTTTGAATGAGGCCAGCTTTCAGCACATGCTTTAGGATTGACGTAAAATTCTTATAAGCATGAGGGTACAGAAACTACTTTTAGAAGTTTATGGCACCTAAGCAGAAAATGCACCAAAAAAAAAAAAAAAAAAAAAAAAAGCTGTAAATTGCAATTAGATTGCACTAACTTTAACAAATAGCCTGGCTCAATGCAACTAAAATACAAAGTATGCAGTTCATGAAGAAAATACGCTAAAATCGTTAAAATCTAGGAATGTCCTGGAAGACAAGAAAGAACGTAGAGGAGCATAGAGCGTTTTAGATTTTTTAATCAAAAGTTAAACTAAAGATAAGCACTAAATACACAAGCCTGGAAAAGCATTTAAAAAATGCTTGTAGTCTTTACGTAATCCGCAGCACCGAACAGATACAAATATAATTTATTCACTTCAGGTCCATAAGACCTATAATACAGTAGTAAAATAGCCTTGTTGTTTCAAAGTTTCTATTTGAAATGATTTGTTGTAGTGACCCATTTCTATCTGGCCATTACCTTGATTCAGGGTCATAAAGATATCGGCTGACGAAAATGTCACAGATCAGCAGCTTAAAACGAAATATTTAAAAATATACAAAAGCACCCGGAAAAGAATATATCTGAAAATGTTCCAAACTAGAGAAGTGTATTTTGTGAAATGACGAACTGTAAATTGCTGGCGTTTACAAACCATACGAATGAAAAGCTGAGTCTAAACTGAAGGTTAATCTAATCAAAGCAAGGTCACAGGAAAACAAAAAGTACAAAAATAAAATAACTCCAAACATAGCTTAAACCCGTTAGCTTAGCTAGCAGGCTACATTAGCGGTGAAACTGAAAGGCCAGCGAGCGGACAAAGTGTAAACCTCAAAGGGGCTTTCACTTATAACTAAAGACTACTTATTTTATAGCTTGAAAAAAAGAATACGTTCAACAGTTGAAGCTCATTTGTGTTAACAATAAAACAACCCTGATATCCAGGTTGTTTGCCCTTTAAGTTAACTTGTTTACCAAAGCTAACGACACATGAAACGCTTCCGCGTCCCAATCGTCAAACGCATTCAGTTACAAAATACGAGCTATTATTGTAACCCGACGAGAGCCAGAATTCAGTGATAAAATAGTCCAAATACAATTTAAAAATTGAGCCTTGTACGTTGATTTTACCTGAGGACACGAAGAGCAGAGTCAGTAGCAGCATGACTGCGCTGTTTCCAGTCGGCTTGTGTTTGTTGGTGGTTGAAGGAGGAAACTGAAGAACGGGAGCTGAGCTCAATCTCTTATGATGGCTCACAGTCAGCTGACTCAGGCATGTGATCCTCAGTCAGCAATTGATGAGCACGATGTCAAAGATCAACACTTTGCCAACCTTTTGGAATCTAAAAATGTATATTATTGTACAGCTCTTTAATTGATTAGGTTTTATTTGATATTGAATGCCTTATTAAGTTCTACTAATCTGGGGAAGACAACTTCCAGAAAACTGCAAAACAGCTGAAACACTGAGTTCCTTTAAATCAAGGGTAAATTCCCACCTGTTCCAGCAGGGCCGAGCTCAGATCGTGCCAGTGGCAGTTGAAAGCTTAGTGAAGCTGAAGCTGCACTGCCATAAACTGAGTTTACATGCGTTATGCCGAGAAACGCATGTCCGCCGAGAATTGCATGCCCTGTCGCGGGAACGCGCATCGCTGTGAACTCTCCCATACTGATGAGTGAACGGACAGAAATATGACCGAAGAGGCAACTTTTAAAAATACTCGTAACATTATCATGTTTCTTAACCATGTAAGTCCTAAAACGGTGGGTTTTATTTCGCAGATGAATTGAAATACGGTTTAGACACCTTTATTGAGACAAATGAGTCGAATGATTTAGTCACTGTCTGATGAAAATGTTTCCCGCTTTTTCTTTTAACACCATATTAGCTTAACGCATGTCAACAGAGGCCAATTATGTAGAAATTTGTTATCACTAATAACTGTTTAGTCTTTTAATATAGGAAGGGATGCATTTTTTGGCAATGCAATTTCTGAGCCTGCCAGTAACTGCATCCCCTGTTTATTGTCCTATTGATATGAAACTTATACCAGTAGCTCAGAGAAGAAGTGTGATTATGTAGAAAAGGGGAGTTCCCTCTTAACTCTTTATTTCTTCAGGTTTGGAGGGGGATGCATATTTTGGTAGGCTACAGCAAATTATTCACCTGTCAATATTTGCATCCCCAGTTCAAAAGGCGTCATCATACAGATATGAAAGTCATACCAGTAGCTCAGAGGATATGTGTCATTATGTACAAATTGTCATACCATCCAATATTTTAACATTACAGGGCATGCATTTTCTGGCAAGGAACATTTGGAGGCTCTGATGGCCTTCCTCATCTGGCTTCACTGGACTATATGGTCTTATGCATTCATTATTTCATCACAAAGGGTGAAATAATGAATATGTTTTCATAGTGTTAGATTTTACTGAAATCTAACTCTTACTCAAATCTAAGAGTTAAATTTGAGTAGCCCACTTTACTAAAAATCTAACTCTTAAGTAGTACACATTCATCAATCTGTGTCAGCTGGGGAGTTCTTGACACAATGCTGGTGGTACCATTTATTGCTGCTTTTATAGGCGATCTGAAAATGCTAATATATTAGCATTATATATATATATTTAAATATACACACATATATATAAGGTATATAAAGTACATATACATACATATATATCTCCTGACACAAATTGTAATATATAATAGTGTAATATATATATTTTAGCATTTTTTTCTCCTAAGAGTTTTTTGCGGCGCTAGTGGCTCGCATTTTTTCCGCGACGGTGGGCTGGCGGGAGGGGGGACGCTGGTCCGGGAGTCGAGCCCGCGACGTCTGCGTCGAAGCCTGGGGCCTCCAGGCGTGGGGCGTGCTAAACCCCTGCGCCACCACAGCACGCCCACCACAGCACGCCCCATAATAGTGTAATATATAATAGATTATGTATCTATAATATATAAGAGATTGATGAATATATATATATATATATATATATATATATATATATATCTCTCTATATATATATATATATATATATATATATAGAGAGAGAGAGATAGATATAGATATATATATATGTCTATATCTATATATATAGATATATATATATATAAATAACCCGACCAGAAACGACCAGATCTGACCGGAACCCGACCAGGCCTGACCCAGACCGGACCGGACCCAAATCGACCAGACCCGACAAGAACCGACCAGACCCAGACCATACCCGATCCGGCCATACCCAGGCTCGATCAGACCCGACCAGACCAAACAGGACCCAGACCAGAGACAGACCCAAACACAACACGAAATGACATGATGCAACACTTGCCCACTGTTTCACATACGTTTGTGAATTGAAGGGAATCTGCCGTCACTTCTCTCTGGTGTCTGAGTCCCAGGTGGCTGAGAATCAGGTGTATTTTTTGACGCTTTGACATGCCTGATAATTCTTGCATGTTGCACTTTGATGACATTTGCCAGGTCTGGCTCAAAACTGGGACTAGTTTTACGTCTGGTACCAGCGTCATGACTAGGACAGGTGTCATAACTGGGACAAATGTTTAAAACCCTGCAAGAATCATCGGCTTTGGTAGGTGGCTTGGGTTGGTAACAAGCAGTTTATTTGATCCAGGTGTGTTTTTTGTAGAGATGCATCTAAAAGTTGCAGGATGGACTCAAGTCCAGTCCCTTAAGGACTGGACTTGGGGACCCCTAGATGCACACATTAAGGTGGCTATTCCATAGTGGGAAGATTTTATTTTACTGTATTAATTTAACTTTTTATCCATTGTATACAAGTTGATTTCTGTTATCCACCCATTTTCTATACATATTTTATAGCATAACAGAATCTATGGGGATGGGGCCATTTAAAGAGATAAATTAAGTGTGATGTTTGTGAACTTTAGGAGAAGCCGGAGCACCCGGAGAGAACCAACAGACAAGACAAAGATAAGATGAGAAGACAAGACAAGACAAGACAAGAGATGAAGAGATGAGATTGAATTGCACAATTGGAGGAAGTTTTAGAGTAGTGGTCTCAAACTCTGGTCCTGAAAGGACGGTTTACTGAAACTTTTAGTTCGTCTCTCTCCTTCAGCACATCTAACTCCTATACTAGTGTATCAGTAGAGTTCTGTAGAGCTTGACTGCATGCTAGTGAGGCAGTTTTGCCATTTAATTCAAGTGTGTAGGACTCTGGCTCTTAAGAACTGCAGATTCAGACCACTGCTTTAGATACTTTAGTCAATTGCAGGGAGTGTTGGAAGTTGAAGGTTGCAGAGAACCATCTTTTGGCATTTGGACATGCCTTACTATACGTGCATGTTGCACTTTGATGACATTTTCCGGGTCTGGCTGAAAACTGGTTCTAGTGTCAAGACTGGTACCAGCGTCAAGACTGGGACAAGTGTCATAACTGGGACAAATGTTTAAAACCCTGCAAGAATCACCAACTTTGGGAGGT
>CAEFZX010017272.1:0-112758 GCA_903066825.1 Alfaro cultratus
TATATATAAGATAAGCCGGACTACAAGCATCTGTTGCACTGAGCGTTTCACTGGCGGAACAGAATTATTCCTTATAGATGGAATTATAGTCGATGCATTTAAGAGGTCACAAAGCCGGGAGAGTGGACATCGCTCGCGCCTCTATGTGTTGCCTCGAGCATTGGTGCTTGATGTCTGAAGCACCTCCTTTCACTCAAACTGGACACAAGCTGACCAGTATGGATATTTACATCACCCCCAGTGAGGACTCATGTTTCTTTGCAGAATTTTTCATCAAGGTAGGAGTCAAGTTTAAAACCCATTGCATTAGCTCGGCTTGTGCAGCTCTATGATATAACCTGTAGTCATGCTTTCAGAGGTGCGCATTGAGCGAGTGGTGAGAATGATTTATCTTTGTAAACAAAGGATTATGTGCTGGCGTGTGCGTTTACACCTACACACTGCCCGGCGGTGTTTTAGATTGATTAGATGATTAGATTAAATAGAAACTTTATTCATCTTAGTTCTACTTTATTTATTTTTACTACAAAAACACAGTGGACCACCAATGAATCGCCTTGTGCCCCAACCACTGGGCTTAGCAAGTTTTCTGGGGGAAACACTGTCCTTATTTTTCAGACAAATTCCTTGATATATATTTCCTAGATACATAAACTCAAAATTCATCTATTTCTATAAGAGCAGGGGTGACAGGTGAGAAGTGTGCTACACTACTGATAGTTTCCTGTCTATCCCACAGCAATATCTGGATTTCAAATCCTGCAACAAGGCAATAGTGTTAACTTTTAATTGAACTAAAACACCACCCTTTTCTGACAATGCATAGAAAAAAAATTTGATCTAAAAGCTCTCTATGACTGTCATTTTTAAAATTAGAACTTAATGGACATCTTTTCTAAAAGTAAGGAGAAACCAAATAAATAATGCAGAAAAGGATAGGGTTAGGATTAGGGTTTACAACACACAAAAACTTAAACTCATATATGCTGTGTATCAGGGGTTCTCAAGTCCAGTCCTCAAGAGCTATTGTCCTTCAGAGTGATAGTGTGGGGACATGGCCTTCCACTCGTATAATTTGCCTTGTTAATATTGGAGCCAATCTCAAACCAGTCAATATTTGAGATAGAATTATGAAACTTGTGGGAATCAGATAAACCCTGCACCAAACCACAATCTTGTTTGGGGGAGCAAAATGATGTATAAGAGACTACATCCAGAAGAGAGAGAGAGGAGACAAACTGTATGTGTCAGAGTGATTGCCATACCCACATAGACCTACTGAAAAGTACTGTGTGCACAATCCTACAGCTGTGCATGACCAAACTGGTGATCAGTATCAGGAGAAGGTTCCAGGTTGTAGTTGATGTGCAGGGTTCTTCCATGAACTACTGAAGCCCCTGTTTCTGAAATTAGTAATTTGTTAAACTGGCACCATGTCTTGTTTAGTTTTGTTTGGGTGGGAACAAAAAGGCGTTTTAACAACATGAGATATGTTGCCCTATTCCATGATATGTGTTATATCTGGCATTAATTAATTTTACATTTTAAAAAAGTTAGGAATGCTGAGATAAACAAGAGATAATATATTACTTTGCTTGGAGAATCCACAGCAGCATACATGATATCCATCCATCCTTTGAATGTAGCCTGTCAAGAAAGATGCTTTAAATAAGATATTAACATATTTGGAAATATGAAAAAGTTATAAGCAGAAAAATATGAAGTTACTCACAACTTGCAGAAGAGCAAGGTAGCCCATTGCAACATTGTCAAAGTTGACTTTGAGATTCTTCCAGCTGGCAACCTCATTCCCTAAATACAGACATTCTGTTATGTTTTTCACTTCTTTTGGGAGGAAAGGCTTTTCTGTAGTCTTATTTTCACAGCTATAGAACTTCCCTGCAAATAGGTTCACTCCCATGATGCTGAAGATGAGCCAGAAAATGAGGCATACCAGCAGAACATTAAAGATGGAAGGAATGGCTCCCATCAGGGCATTGACTACCACCTACAAAAAAGAAAAACACCACAAAAGTAACACATATCTACTACCTGTAGCCAGAACGTCTTTTAAAAATAATGCACAACACTATATCCATGAAATGGTATGAAAAGGAACACACAAGAGTGATGAGACCTGTGTAAACAAACGGCAGGACATAACATGGCTGCAAAGATATCGGAAGTGGATGGAAAACAGGGAAAAAATAGGAAAAGAAGGCAGGAAATTTATTAAAGTGTAAAAAAAACACAAAACCCCCCCAAAAAAAAACAAAGTCGGTGGTTACTTAGTTTTAAATAAGCATTGATAGAGAACTTCTTGAAGAGGACCAAGGATGCCAAAAGTTTCATTACTGTAAACAGAAACATAAAATAACACATAAATAAATCATGTTAGATAACACTGCAAACAATATTAAAAGCATGCAAATAAAGGATTTCACAGGCAACTATGGGAGGAAAGAGACTATGAAGACAATACCACCACAGCATGAAAAGAAGTGCATATACACGCTTTATTGATTTTCTGTTACACAGTTACATACATTTAATATGTGTATGCAGTGAGCATGTGAAACCAAAGTAAAATTCCTTGTTTAATGACCTTGTTTAGTCATTAAAGCTGATTCTGATAAGTTATCAGTCTCACTTTGGACTGAGTAGATAAAAAAATGACAAATAATTGCAATATTGAGTGAGATGTCCAAAACTCATTCTGTGAACTGATTCTGATTCTCCTGCTTGAGTTTCTTCAGAGTAAGCAAGTTATGGATGCGGTGTGAAACTGTCCTTCGGTAGCCTGGCCATTTCCTTCCTGTGCAATTCCACTCGAAAATAATTCTCACTTCAACCACAGTCTTAGATTTCTCCCATTGACTTGGGTTGTTTCTGGTTGATTTTTGACCAGGCTAATAACCGAACGAGAAGTTGTGAACAATGATGTAAATTTTCTGTGCTGTTTTAGAATTGTATTCTACCTGTAGTTTTAGCAATGGCAACAGAGGAAGTGAACAAAGTCGTACAGTCCATCTTGGCCGTGCTTACAAATATTGAATTAACACTAACAGCTGCCTGGTTTGGACCGGCACATCTCTCTTCGCAGTGGAGGATGGTTGCTTACAGCACAGGCAATTTCCAGTAAGCGTCTTAGCTTTGAGCATTACAATAATGGGCAAACATTAGTAATTGGGTAAAAATTCAACAGAGTCCACACCTCCAGGAAGCAATAATTTCTCAACAGCCAGGGCCCAGACCCTCTGTACTATACTAAGGAAGTAAAGTGTAGTGCAAAGGCAATTTTTTAAACAAGGGTAGTCCTTCTATAACAAACTAAAAGTATTAAACAGAGTTACAGTGGGAGAAAATGGCTGGAAAAAAAAGAGGTAAAAAGAGGAATACATTGATTGCATGCAACAACTGAGAAGATTTTAAATAAAGTGTGTGCATGTATGTTTGGAGAGCGTGCGGGTGGGCTATTAAGCAGAGCAACACAAGTTTTGTTTTGGCTAGCCAATTCCATAAGTAAACAAAGGCTATAAATGCGAACCCATTATCTGTTCTCTTATACAAGACAAATTTTCCATCATAGATTACAAAAGCCTGGTAAACTTCAAAAGTGTTTTTTTTATGGTTCTGGATCAGAAATGTAATTAGTACCTCACATAGGTAGCCATAAAAAAAAAAAAAAAAAGCGTTTTACAATAACATAGCAGCAAACTATTACTAATTCCAGTAAGACGTCTTGAAACGTTTTTTTTTGTCCAGAGGTCATTTAAACCACAATATGTACTATGCATTATTATTTCCATGAAAATATCTTTGGTGTTTAGAAATATTTATAACATTTTCACAAAAGTTAGCATGGGTTTCTTTTTCTAAAGACGATTTTGAGCCTTGAAAAGTGAAACTCAAATGTTTAAAAACTTTTAAATCCAAAGATGATTACATGCATAGTTCTCTGGTGCAGTGATTTTTATTTTTTTTTTTACAATTATTACAAGCAGCAATATGCTAAAGGTTAGATTTTAGAAGAACTGTGCTTTAAGCTTAAATGAAAATCTTGAGCTCATTGTCAGCATTATGGCTTTGCTTACAGTTTTGCGAAAGAGTTTGTGACTGCACTTACCCTCATGCCCTCAAACCGTGACAGAGCTCTTAGGGGCCTCAGAGCTCGCAGCGTTCTCAGAGATTTGATCGGCCCAAGGTCTGAGTATTCTAAAGCATTAGCCACTAGACTGACCAGAGAGACCTGGAAAATACACACACAGACACTGTAAACAGAGGAGACTGAGAATGTATAGTAAAACACATGTTTATCAAAATATAGAAAATTATTGTTTTAATGTTTTTCAATGTAATTGCTTCTACATCAGAGTTACCTCATTGTAGCTGACAACTTAAGACTGAACAAATCTTTTTCTTTGTTTTTGCATAAGTTAATGTTTCAACTCACATCAACAATGAGGAAGTCCAACCAGCACCATGCATTTGTGAAATACTTGGCAAATCCGTATGCCATCCATTTCAGAAGCATCTCCAGAATGAAGATAAAGGTAAAAATTTTGTCTGCAAATTCCAAGATCACTTTAATTGTCTTCCTCTGCTCAGAGTATATATCTTCAAAAGCCTAATGAGAAAACATAGTGGGTCATCACACTACTGGTGATTATATATTGTAGTCAAATGTCAAGAAAGCATTGAAATAAGCTTTACTTTGCAGAGAAAAAAAATCTTTGCAGAGACTTACAAGTGCTCCACTGCTGAGCAAAATCATAAATATGATGAAGCTCTCAAACCAGTTGTGCTCCACTATCAGATAACAGGTTTTTCTTAGAGTCCACCACATTTTCCACCAGCCCACATTCACATTTACTTGGCAACACTTAAATTTCTGGATGCATCCTGAAAAGAAAAAAAAGTGTTATTTGTCCATTATGTGATTAGAAGCATAAGATGACTGTTAGATGAATGTTGGAGAATTTACCAGCAGTAAAGCAATCATGTGGTTCCTTAATTACTTCTACATCAGGTACAAGCTCAGCGGGCTCTCCGTTTGACAGACCATCCACTGTACTCCCCTCAGAGGCACTGGATTGTCCATCATCGTCATCACCATCGACAACCTGTGGATGAAATCAAGATTGTGTCTCAAAAAGCAAAACATTTTTTGACAAAATCTATAATGCTAATGTTTGGTCCACGTTGAGTGTGATTAATTCATTTTCCTCACTCGTATTATTTTTTTATTTTTAAATCAAGATATTTCTACCACTTTCCATAAGCTTCAACAAATCAGGAGCTAAAATCTGTATTGGTTTTGAACTCAGAGCAGAGCGAGTCCATCATGTCTTACTTACAAGCAGAATCTGAATGCAATGCACTTTAAATATAAGGATTTACCAACTAATACACTGAAGCAGTCCTTTGCAATGGAAATATTGTACATGCTGATACTGCTGTTATTGGGATGAGAACTGGAATTCAACGTATTGTGCAGCTCTAGCAGTAACAAGTGAGTTACATGAGCTCTGATCTTCAGCAAGTGCTCTTCACTATGTACAGATACCTAAATGTAGGGAGTTGCTGCAATGTGACTGTCTAATTAGCTATTTGAGCTATTCAGCAATTGGACGGGTGTACCAAATAGAGCAGACTGTGTGTACATGCAGATCATTTGCATTGCTTCTATTTATCTGAAAAATCAAAAAAACATAAACTTCTTCCTTAGAAACTTGGAGGTATTTGTAGCTATTCTTTGCTGTTTTGGTGAAGACAGAGAGACTTCACCAAAGTTTTGCTGTCATTTTGATTTGTCATTTAGTTTATTGTTGTAAGGGCTTCTGCAGGGTGTGTCTTCTAAAAGCTGACATGAGCTAGAATGTCTTCCTGCAGAGTGCAGACTACCATGGGACCAGCTAGTGAAGTGCTGGCAGTGATGTAAGTATGTTATTGCAATATTGTGGATGTACTAATGTTAATGTAATAATGGTTCATTTCTCCACCCTTTCATTCTGTTTCTGTGAGAGAAACCTGATGCTATGCTGGAGCAAAATCAATTGTCATACTCAAATGATTTGTTTTTGCAGTATGTGGAGTTTCTAAGTTATCTAATCTTTCATTTTTAAGTACTGAAATCTTAGGCATAAGAGGGCTGCATGAAAGTTTTAGCTTAAATTTGAAAATGTATTTCCTGTCTGTTGTTTTAAGAATATTAGCATCATTACATTAGAATGACAGTAGGTTTTTGTTTTAAATGATTATCTGGTAGTTTGTGGCTAACATTAGCAAATATAAGTCTAAGGTGTGATTTGTATAATACCATTAAATCAGATTTAATAATCAGTTTGGGTAATGTGCCAAACACATGAAAAAAATTATGAATTAAGGCACATTTCTTCATTTTATCAGTAATTTAAGTATTAATTTTACCAATATATTTTTCTTTATAGAAGTAATGCTAAAGTTTTGGAGTGACATTAGCCAGACACCCAACTTGAATGTAATCGACAAAAAGCTTGTCAGCAATAACAAGAAGGGTTTGAGTGATCTGTTAATGAGGCCTTTCCATTGATTACTGAGAAAGGTATGATCATGACAAAAAAAAAAGTTATTAAGATCGATCCTCTTTAAACATTGTTTTAATACCATTGGAAGATGTCTATCTTATTGCAAATCAGAAAGAAATTTCTCAGTTCGATGAAAATTATTTTAGATCTAAATTTGCTAAGGGTTTGAAAAATCTGAATCCTAACCCTGTCAACAAGGTTCTTTCTCAGAGCAGGGTCTATCATAGGCTAGTAAAACTAGTGAGTAAATGAATCTCTTTAAAATCCTAATGAGATGTTACAATTGTTACAACAATTGCTATGTGTCTGTCTCTTTTCACCCAGTAATCCCTATTGAACGCAATCAGACCTTTAGAGGAAAATTCAGCTCCACAGCACTCACAAATAAATGGCATATAATCCAATCTGAGCACTAAGATTTTCTTGTCTAGACCAATATTGGTGGTCTTATTCCCAGGGGAAACATTATGACACTAGCATGACTTTTTGACTGTAGAAGGCAAATATTTTACATACCATTCCCTGGGAGCAGATTTCCCCAGTATAAAAGAATCCTAAGTAATACATCTTTCATAAATATTAAGACAGTGGATGACACTATCTTTTAAAGTAGGAACCCATTTTTATCAAAGATAATTTTAAGAATAAGGCAAAACATAATTCCTACCATATGACATTCCGGTACGTTGGATGAAAAACTGCTGAAGTCCTCAGTGTTAAGCATTTCAAAGTCTGACTCTTCCGCAGCAATGGGAACAGTCACAGTCAGACTTGGGTTATTTATGAAGGACATGATGGAATCATCACTCTTGCTGTTGACTATGTACTTGTTTCCACTTTTGTCCACTCCAGTCACTTCGCCATTGCCGTTCTTAGTTAAGTCTTTAATGGTATGATTGGGGACACCATTATGTCCAAATGTTTTGTCCTCACTTGTTTTTTTATCTCTGATGCACAAACTGCTGCAACAACTTCGAAACTTCATTTTAATGAAGGCGATGGCTCTGTGTATGCGATCAAATGCAATCTGCAAATTGTTGAGCTCATTGTCATCCTCTCCAGACATCAGATTGTCTGCACTGAATGAACTCAGCAGCAGGGCCAGGAACAAGTTCAGCACCTGTAAGAAAATAACATCGCTGTAACCAGGATTGATCTTGAGTTTGTTGCTCTCAGATAATAAAGGAAAAAACATTTAATGCTATGAAACGGCATTCAGTTCAATTACTCATTACAGAAATAAGTTCCATTGAAAACATTTGAATGATGTGGAATGAAATGACCATAAAAGATGCAATGTACCACAAGATTTCCAATAACCATGACCGTCATGTAGAGAATAAGACATGGGGCTTTCCCAGCCACCTCCATACAGTCCCACATGGTCTCTATCCATTCTCCACAAAGCACTCGGAAGACAATGAGGAATGAATGGAAGAAGTCATTCATGTGCCACCGAGGAAGAGTGCAGTCTTCAGAGATTTTACACACACAATCCTTATAGTATTTTCCAAACAGCTGCATGCCCACAACAGCAAAGATGAAAACAATGATGGCTAGCACCAGGGTCAGGTTGCCCAAGGCTCCCACTGAATTACCAATTATTTTGATGAGCTTATTAAGAGTGGGCCAGGACTTGGCCAACTTGAACACTCTCAGCTGTTAGAAGAAAAGAAAAAAAGAAAAACTTTAGAAACACACTTTCGTGTAAGCTCATCTGAATGATAAACATTCAGTTAGAACCAATACACCTCAAATGATAAGGTCATCTCAGATGTATTCATTCCCCTTGTAAGTTTAAAATTATTTTCATCCCAACAAAAAAATCTAATCAAGGAAACAACCAACAAGGAAATCCCACAGGCATTTCTCAAACAAAAACTGAACAATGTAAAATGAGTATCAAATTAAAAACTTTGTATTTACATTTTAATGAAAACGTCATGCTGAAAATTGTTGAGCTCTTTCTCAATAGTCAATGGATCAAGCTTCATTGGCATTTCATTGGCATTTAATATGGAAACTTTGGTTTCCATATTAACCAAAGTAATTCAAGAAAGGAGCAACTCTAACAGATACTTACCAATCTAAATGACCTCAGAATGGACATGCCTTTTACATCAGCCAGAGAGAGCTCTATCAGGCTCAAGCAAACTATGACTCCATCAAAAATGTTCCATCCCACTTGGAAGTAATGGTAGGGGTCCAGTGCAATGACCTTGAGAACCATTTCTGCTGTAAAGATGGCTGTGAACACCTTCCCAAGAGTAATAACAAGGGAGAATAATAAAACAGGATTTTGAAAACACAGTAAATATGTGAAAGATTTATCTTCAGAAATCTAGAAGCTGACTTACCAGGTTTCCTACATACAGCATGTTGGTGAACCACTTATCCATTGGATAAAACTCCATGGCCATAAAAATTGTGTTGAGTACAATGCACATGGTGATGGCTAGGTCTGTGAATGGGTCCATCACAATTATTTTGACTATTTCTTTGATTTTCATCCATAACGGACAACACTCCCAGATGAGGAATTTGTGAGCAAATTTGTACCAGTAAGGAGGACACTTCTGTCTTGATTCTTCAAGTTCTATTGTCAAAACATCACAAAATATTTTAGTTGAATTGATCATTTATTCCTTTTAACCCAAAATATACAATGGTGTTTTAATATGGTCTTTAAAGCTGCAGTAGGTAACTTTTTAATATGTTTTTCTTTTTACATATTTGTTAAAATTCATTATATATTGACAATATGAGACATATTCTAAAAAGAAAAAATCAAGTTCATCTGCATCCTCTCTTTGGCTTTGCTGTCATCTGCAGAAACATACGATTAGAGCCAAGCGGAAGGTTTAAGTGCTGTCAATCAGGCTCCTGTATGTGCTTCTTGCAACCTCCCTCGAACAGCAAGTACAAGATTAATTTTGTCGATTTGCTGCGTCTGTGGCAGATTAACAACTTACCATTACAGGAAAACTGTTTATCAGCCGTCATCGGTGGCCATGCTTACTAGCTTGTGAATTCACTGTAAGAGACGTTGTAGGGATGGAGCTTATTGATTGTTTCTGACTGGGACCAGTGTGCGACGGCAGTAGTACCACCACAGGGCAGAGGCAGAAAAGCTTGATTTTTCACAGATTATCTGTCTCATATTAAACTGTGAGGACATAGTGACAGTTTTAACAAATATCTAAAATAGCTTGCTGTTGGTCCGTGAAGAGTACACAACCTTAAAACCTATTATAATAACATTATTATAACTATATTATTATAATATAGTTCATTTTAAACCTATTATAATAACATTATAATAGGCTATTATATCATAAAATGTCAAAGGTTCTAGGGACAGAATATTTTTTTAAAACACTGTATATAATAAGGTTAACATTACAAACCCTCCATGGTGGTTGTGATGACACTGGCTATACTTAATGCTCTCTGTCTCATCTCGGGTAACTCCAAACTGTTGAGGTAGTTTTCCCCACTGGTCGGTTTGCCTTCTGTGTCTGTGGTGTCAGCCTTCACATAGAAAGGATTATTAATGCCACAGTGGTGAAGATAGTAGGTAGTAAGAATTAAAAATAGAGTTAGCTTTAGCATCTTATTTATCTGTATAGTTCATTTTGTACTAAAGCCTTTTGGTGAGGATTTAGCAGTTTTCCAGCTTTCTAGTAAGACGAAATCAATAGTTCAGTTTTAAAATCATACTTAATAATGATAAAGATTGATAAATAGGCAAAAACATGTTTTTTGCCTATTTAAATTTAATTTGTCATGCAGCTGACTAAGTAACAGCTAATTAACCTGCAATTAACCTGTGCAAAAGACGTTAACTTGAAACTGCTAATAAAATGAGAATGTATTCTTAGTTCGAGAATGTATTCTATCATGCATAGATGTTTTTTTTATACATCTATGCATAAAAAAGAAAAAAAAAACACTTAGGTAGCATTTTCAAGACATCAGTTATCAATATCTTACATTATTTCAGCAGCAGTAAGTATAAGTGTTGTATTTTTTTCACCTTTCCAACAGAAATCCCAAATGATTCACAGACAGTGATAAGAATCAGGATTATTTACTACAGAACAAAAGTAATTTGCTAAGCCTGCTATATCTGCTGTAAGGTGACAGTGCTAACATCTAACTATGAAAACTATGGAAGCTGGTCATTGCATACATATTTGTGCATGGGACATGGCAACAATGTAAAAAAAAACAAAAAAAAACTAGAACCTGATTTGAGAGATGGTCAACAGTAATGTTGAGTATAAGCATTGCAGGCGCAGGTAATACAATGAAAAGTAATAAACATAACAGGAGATGTCGTAAGCAAATAATATTAGGTAATCTAGGCTATCAAGACATTTCTTACATTGTTTCCGGAGGAGGCCGTATCTATTCTCTGATTAGGTAGAAGAAGCCCTGTAGGTAGTGATGTTGGAAATGAATTCCCGTCCAACAGAGAAACAACCCCATTGCAGTCTATAGAGCTGTGCCTGATCCCAAAGGGTTGAAACCGGAGATGTGGTAAGAAGCTGCACTGGCTCACACTGCTGCTGTGTCTATCACATCTTGAGGCATTCAACGGGGATCCCCTCCAACTCAGTTTGCCTTCAAAAATGCTGTTCTCGTCATCTGCAAACTCATTTTCTGAAGCGACATCTTGTGTTTGGCTTTGGAGACTGAAAAGGCTGATTTTGCTGTTTCTTCTGGATGAGAGCAGTTGTCCACGGAAACTTAGAAAGGACTAGGAGAAAAAGATATTCTCCAATGGATTGATAATAAATGTTGATGTGTAGAAGAAAAACTTCCAAAACAGTAAAGTTTAGCGCTACATAATGCCATATTTCTTGATGGAAAATGAGATGGACAATGGACAAAAAAACAACAAAAAAAACAAAACATAAAGTCTATATAATAATTAGTAATTGGTGGGGAATTCAAAGAACGTGATCATAATGTGAGTTGTGCTGATGATGAAGAAAAGGATCACAATGATCAGAGTGATAAGAAGTTTAAGACGAAAATCTCAAGTAATGTCAAATATGATGGATAATGACAAGAAAATGAGATGAGGAAGAACAAAATGAAGGTGATAAAAATGACGATGAAGATGATGACGACAGTAAGAACATCAATGATGATGATGATGTTGATGATGATGATGATTATGATGACGAAGATGATTATCAAGATATCCAAGAAATTCCAAAATCTGTTTTGATTTTAGTAAGAAAAATAAAATTCTGGTGTCTAACAGTTGAAGAAATGTTGCCATTTAAGGATTTTAATGTAAATAGTTAACTGACCTATCTTCTTTCTTTTACTGTAGCAGTTTTATTGACAGATTTTTTAAATAAATAAATTTATATTTCAATTAAAAATTATTCCAAACAGGTGTTTTGATTTATTTATTTATATTTCATATTTTAGATGTAAATTTGACGGCTACTGTTTGATAAATTATATTATTTGCAAAACAGATATAAATGGCAAAACCATTTATTATACCATAAAAAAAAACAAAACACTGGCATTAAGCTTTTAAAAAAATCTACTTCTACAAAAGTTTCAGCTCTCCTGAATAGTTGAAAAATACTTCTGGTGATTCAAATACAGTGACGAAACAAATGATTCAAAGACTAAAGGCTGAAAAGCATAAAATGCAGACTTTAAAATGTAAAATAAGTAATAAACTGTTCAGCTAATGATACATGATACTGCACCTGATGTGTAGATGAACATTTCATGTCATAGTTGAGCGGATATTCATCCACAGAGAAGCGGAAGCGATTTGCTGGTAAGCTGTCCAGTGAATCTGAATGAGATATCTTCCTGGCTCCTTTTTCCTCCTCTTTTCTCTTTTTTCTCCTGTTGCGACGCTCTTTGGCACTTTTGGAGCTCAGCTTAGATACTTCTGAGGAACTCTCTGTTCCACCACCTTTGTCCAAAGCATCTCCATTGGTTGCTGTAGCTGCTTTTACCATTGCCTTGATGAGAATAGGCAGCATGGTGAAATAAACAGATGATAAAAATTGCATTAGTTGTGTCAACATGGCTGGTTTACATTGGAAGATGTGATTCAAGTTGAACAATGATTAAAGTGAACTACAAATAAGGATAATATCTTTAACAAGGAAAATAAGATGCACCAATACATCTAATTAAGAGTTAGCTACTGCTCAGTGTACCAAACCAGGAGACGAAGATATTGTAAAGATCACAAAAAGATTAGAAAGCAAGGAGTGCATTGACAAATATAATTGTAGATAGTAATTTACATAGACTCATCACTGGTATGAATATTGTTTTATTTTCAGATTTTCTGATGTATTTTAAAACCTGTTTATAAAGTATAGGATGAATATATAACAAACAACTTCAACCACTGTTAAAGACTATTATTATTTGTCTGTCTAGATGTTGTTTTAAGGTGAAGTTGAAGTATTGAAAAACTGTCCTTTTTATTACATTCACTATGTGCAATGCACCTCTGGCACCACTTGGAGCACTAAAACCCATTAAGTAGTAGACAAGAAGAACCTCAAATGTGATTGCATTCATGTCAACAACAAAATGTCAACTTCAGAATGAACCTGTACATTTAAGGTAAACCTTTGTAAAAACAATTTTATAAGAGAATGAATATCCATTTAGTGTACCTGAGCATCCTCTTGTTGACGTTTTAGCTGCTCAATGGCTATATTATATTCATACTCCTTCTCCTGAGCTTTCTTTAGGTTGACCTGGCACTGCTCCTCATAGGCCATAGCAACTACAGCCAAAATTAAGTTTATCAAGTAGAAGGAACCAAGGAATATAACCAGGACAAAAAAGATCATGTAGGGTTTCCCAGCTGCTCGCAATGTCTGTAAATACAAAAGAAAAAGTTTATTTGCTTTTGATGCAAATACCTCATAGCAAATACATTAAGTATTTTGTAAATAATCTATTCATTATTTAACATTTTCAATTTAACTACAGTACATTTTTCAATTAGCACTGAAAAGACAATGCTAAACTCAGAAACAGAAAACAAATACAGAAGTCATAAGAGGCTACGTTAATGACATTTAGTAAAGAATTGTACAATTTGCCACAGTAGTTCCAGTAACTTGAAATTATCAATATTAATTGACCTTCTCTATGCAAGGTCATACACCAGTCTCAAATCAGAATATTACCCCCTTGACTCTGAAAATGTAAGTAACATAACCAATTGAGGAGATTAACAATACTAGCAGTTTTTCATAGAACATTGTATTTTTTTGTTGTTGTTTTCCTTCAACTTCACATTAAAAGCTGACATTTTGGATGGTAACACATTTAAACAATCTGTTTGATGTAAATAAAAAAAAACACTGGCTCTGGGAAGAGTTTGTTGCCACAGGTAATGTTACCTCCATTCAAAGTAGCTTTAACGAATGAAATATTTGCTTTGCCCATTGTTAATATGAAGCTCATCAATTTGGTCTCCAATTATTGTTCTCAAAAACCTTTCAAGATCTGTTTGCCTGAACCACATTACGACTCCCATTTATCACAATCTAAGGTGCACCTGTGCTGCCTTTAAAAGTTGAGTTGACAGATTATTTTAAACCCTGCTTAATCCTAAAAAGGAAAACCAAAGCAAGCAAAACATCTAATAAAAATCAATAGAAAACTTGACAACAAAATAAAAATTAAAAATAAAAATATTATGTTGACAAATATGCAATAAAAAAAGTACATCTGGAAAAAAATTAAAACTGTACAAGACAGTCATAAATAATATATATATATATATATATAAAAAAACTCAAATAATTACAGTATGTGAAGACTCTTCACCATAAGGCCAGCCTAGAGAAAAACTGAGTTGGATTTTATGTTCTTCTAGTTTTTGCATAAGTTACCTGCTGATAAAGATATTCCCAGTAATCCTGTGTCATCAGTCTAAACAGAGAAAGGAAGGCCCAACCAAAGTTGTCAAAACTTGTGTAACCATAGTCTGGGTTTCTTCCAGCCTTTAAACATATATACCCCTCTGGACACTGCCTGCAATACAGAAGGAGTGTGTTAAGCACAAAAAAGTTTCACCAACTAATAATTTTCCACTGTATTATCGCAGTAATAGTTTTGCAACAGTATCACACCAGGGTAGCATGTTTCTATGAAAAAGCCAGTATTCTGTTAGCTGGAGTCTGACTTACCCAGCAGAACTGCTGTTTCCACAAAGCAATGCATCTCGTTTCCCTGGAAGGAAATAATGATTATCTGAAAGGAAAATTAGTGAAAAGTTAAAGGTTAGGGATGGTTGAGAATATGAAATGAAATACTATCAGACATAAATTGCGCTTTATCAAGACATTCAAAAACGCTTTAAAAAAATCATTTTCATTCAGGCGTTGAGTTATTTGTTTTGTTCCAATAAGAGACGCATCCAATTTGAAAAATAAGAAGAAAACCTGCTATACATGATCATAAAAAAACCATACCAAAGACTAAGCTTGCATAGAGCCTCCGCAGTTGTCCAAATTAATTCCCTGCATTAATTCCCCGATACTCCTGGACACAATCACGCTGACAACTTCAGCTTCCTCAGCACACGAAACACGTTACACACAGTTGGTGACAAAAAAATACTGTACTTTATATACATAAGCTAAATTATGGAAAATCAGTTCATATATTAAATGTTTATTAACCATTTTATTGGCGACGTACAGACAGGAGGAACATGCTCCCATAGAATGGGAGCCAGTGCAGTTAGCGAGAGGTTGCGCAATCCCAAGTTAGGCTCAGCTCGCTGCTGCCTTAACGGTTTCACTTCCGAGCATTTGAATGGGAAAATGCAAAAATTCAGCAATTTTGAAGAAAAAATAATCTGAATTGGTTAAGCTAAATAAAAAATAAATACTTTACAATACAAACCACAGGGTGAAAATAGCAATATAAATTATTTTATCATTATATATTATTTTTCCATGATGACAGAAACACCTCATGACAGGTGTTTCTGTCATGAGGAAACACCTGTTGAGGCTGTCATGAGGCTCACCTGTTATGAGCCTCACCTCTCATGACAGGTGAGGCTGTCACCTCACCTGTCATGAGAGGTGAGTTGACAGCCTCAGAGAGAGAGGCTGTCAAAGAGAGAGAGAGAGAGAAAAAGAGAGATAACAGCTTTTGTATTTGTCCTCTATTCAAGAGCTTTTCAGAAGGGCTTTGTGAAAATGTTTTTGTTTTTAAAGAAAAGCAGAAATAGAAAATAGAAAACTCACTTTTGTTATTTATGTAGGTCTCATTGATTGTTACATTTTTATCTTTTGGTGCTAATATGCACTTATTCCTCAGGTTTCCCATAAACAGCTGTAATCCTACCAGTGCAAAGACACTCAAGCAGAAAACAGTCAGGATCATAACATCACCAAGCTTCTTCACTGACTGGAATAATGCACCGACAATTGTCTTTAGACCTGCAAAACAAAACAGAAAAATAATATTGGAATTCTCAATACAAACTATAGTATATTATCAGTATATTGTGCCTACTTAGACAATCTGATATCGTCTGCTTTTAGTTGATTTTAACAATAATGCAAATGTATTACTTAAACTAACTACATCAGAAAAAATATTATATTACCCAATGCGTCCGTGTTCATAATTCAAGAAATATACTGAGCAAAACTATCAAGTTCCAACGCAAACAACTACTGCTGACCAAAAATGTTCTCAGATGTTTAACAAGCATTTTGTATTCACTCAGGTTATCTTTGATACTAAAAGTAATTCAATGATCAAAAAGGTTAGGTGTGACAAGAGAGAAAAAAACTTGGATCAGTTTTTAAAAAGGGCAGGAACAAAAGGGAGAATGACCGCCACATACTTTCTCCTGGTGCTTACCTGGTATTACTGAAATCGCTTTTAATGTTCTGAGCACCCTGAATGTACGAAGAACTGAAAGATTTCCGATGTCGGCAAACTCAGTTACATACCTGAAAAAAACAAAAACAAAACATTTTTTAGTTGTAGTTAGTAATTGTTTTCCTACTTGATCACAAAACCACATTAGCATTAGGGGAACAAACAGTAACAAGGTGAGAAACTAGTATACTGTAAAATCTTTCTGTAATGTTACCTGTAAGACAATTATAAGTCCCATCTTATTTACTTCTAGGTTCTAACTGAGTCAGAATGGATCAAGCACTAAGAAAATATTGACAGTAAAAATCTGAGTTTTGACAATACAAAAATTATCTTTTGAAACAAAGATCTTGGTAAAACAAATACAACAACTGTAATTTTAGGTTACTTGAATTTCCTGAAGTTTTTTACTTACGCCAGAACAATGACACAGAAGTCCAGCCAGTTCCAAGGATCTCTTAAGAAGGTGAACTTCCCTATGCAGAACCCTCTTGCTAAAACCTTAACAATGAATTCAAAGGAGTAGATTGCAGTAAATGTGTACCTGTTGGAAAGAGGATGATGTCATTGGCACATCATTTCAACTGGAAACATCCAGAACCAACCATATAGGAATGATTTGATGAATGAATTGAAAACTCACTCTACTTGCTTCGCCCAATCAGGTTGATTGCTGAGAGTCATGAATCCACAGTTGATGAGGATAGTACACATGATCAGCATGTTGAACATCTTACAGGCAGAGGTTAAGAAAGCTCGGAGCTGTTTTAGAAGTAGCATGTTTTCTTAATGTTTCAAAGCTATTAAGCTTTGAAAGCTTAATAGATGGAAAGCATCATCGATACATTGATATTTTATTCTTGTCGTGCACCATAACACAGTGATTTATGAATATGAAATAAACATTGAAGGTATTATAGACGATTAAAGGATAACTTTTATGAATGTGTTCTGTGCTTTCTCTGAAGTTTTGAGAAATCATTACAGAGACCTAATCAACCAATCAGATGTGGATTTTAGGCAATGTGTGCAAATGTTGAGTAAGGCAGCCAAGAAAAAAAAAAAAAAAAAGATTACTATTAAAGAACAATTATTTTCAAATCTTTTCAAGAGGTCTTCTGAGTATAACACTTTAGGATTTATCTTAAGATTCAGAATGGGTAAGAGTTTCATTTATGATAGCTATTAACAACCAATTTTAAAGAAACATACTTCAAATTACTAATATTAAAAACTAAAGAAACACACTTCAAATTGCTAATATTAATATATCAAGTGAGCTACCTAAACAGGTACCTATGTAAATGGTTGTAATCATAGTACAAAGCATAAACAGTCATCTGACATTAAAAGTAGTTACTCATGTGACATTTAAACTGTTACTTTTCTAAATTCCTGTATCAACTCACTGTGCTGCAGTGCTAACCAGCTTATTCTCAAACAGAAGAACAGGTGGATATTCAGCTTGTTGTGTTGTGACCCTTCTGTCTGTTATTCCTAGAAACATTTTATTATCTGATTAAAAAATATGCTATTCTTTGCTGCTGCTTTATTACAGTTGATGTAATCTCTGAAGTGTGTTAGGGCTTCAGAAAAATCTTCAAAACAAAAATTAAGAGAACAAAATAACATTTTTACATACAGCAAAACCAGAAAAAATGTTTTTTGGCTCATTTTTATTACAAAGTAAACATATCATCCCTAATCTTACACTCTTTGGAAATTAGGTTATGGGTTTCATTACTCACAATATGTTTCACATATTACTGAAAGGATATGAATGCACCAGAATTTTGAATGACAGCCTTCTAATGGGATTGAAGGGCGACAGAAGGTACAAGGCAGGAGCAGCGTTGAATCGGTAAATGAGCTTCTTGTTGTTTACTACTATAAAAGTCTGTAAAACAAAGAAGAGAGAAAGGAGAATCATATATTATACGGAAGAGGATTAGGGCCACCAAAAAAAAAAAGGTCAGAATTCTGACTTTAAAGTCAGATTTATTTATTTTTTTCCCAGTGGTCTTAATCCTCTTCCGTATGTATTATGATATAACAGACTTGAAAACCCCTACTACATTTTTGAAATTTAATTGAGTGATTATTTTGGGGGAAAAAATACCTTTAGGAAGAGTTTTACAGGACTGTACTTTTTAATTTTTTCCTTGAGCAATATCATTAAGAATTATCATCACTAAAATTTCTGGATATTCCACTTCACTCAGTGGAATTACCCACAGTAATTCCACTGAGTGAATTACCCACAGTAATTCCACTGAGTGAAGATCAAGCTTGTTTTAATGAAAATTGCATTAAACACAGATATACCTGCAATTTATGTTAAAGTGAGACTGCTTGTTTCTACACAAGCTTGTTATCCTAATGCTATCTGCTGAGCCATTTGTGCCATTTGGAGGTCAAATAAAGACTTTATATGTATATATATACACACAGTATATATTGTCTGCAAATACTTCACCAAATTCTAACATATACACATTACAAACTGTAAATATGTCTTTACTAAGTTTTATATTTAACAAGCAAATATTTTGAAAAGTGTTTATTTTGTCAGAATTTGCACCTAACTTAATATTTTTGTCTGTATGAAGACATTGTTTTTAAATAATAGAAGATATATTCTGATTGGCTACTCAGTACCTAAGAATCATTTTTACAAAATATCTTTTTTTCTCTTACTTGAGTAAATTCGTCATGGCAACTTTTTACTTTTACTTGAAATATGTTAAAAATATGTTAAAATTGTGCTTTTACTTAAACATCTGCACCCCTCTAGGAACATCCTAACAATCTAAATGTGTATTTTTCTCCTGAAGCATATCACATTATTGTCGGTACTTCCAATTTCTTTGTTGCTTTCTACTGTTTTGCAGTAAAAAGCCACGTCTAAATATATATTGTTCAAAGTCAGTATCAAGAAAGACATTTATTCATTTAAAGATAAAATGCAGAGGATTCTTTGAAAACAAAGCTTAAAGAAAAGTTGTTGTTTTTTCTCTAGAGCTTCTTAAGTCAAAGATAACCAAACCTACTTTCTGTTTTGAGTAGTAGGGATCCAGGTCTTCCAGAGCTTTTGACACCAGGCCTGCAGGAATGTCATACAAAAATGGGAGAGGCTTGCCTGCCTCCAGATCACGGCTTGGTTTGAGCACATCCTCATACTGGCATTTTTTCTCTTCATCGTTGGACTCCTTGGCTTTTTCCTCAGCGATTCGTTTCTCAATGACTTTGAGCGACTCGCGGGTGAGGAGACGAAAGCTGTCAGGACCTGCTGGTACAAGGAGTTCTGCCATCTTTTCATCCTGCACCTTCAAGAAGAACAGCTGGCCTCTGATATGGGAAAAGTCTGATGAGTAAAATACGGAATTACAGATTTATTATAGATATGTCACCTTTTGATCTTTATTTTACACAAATGCCTCACAAAAGCATTCATGTTTAAAATTTTTCATATTGCCATAATCACAAACTTATAAATTATTTATGTTCTAAAAATATATTGGACATACATTGTTTAGGAGTTCTTTTGTGACTGACCTGTATAGCACATGGTTTTGAAAGCAAATTAAGTATTTTATTTTTAAAATAATTTGAAAAGTGTGGCATGCATTTGTACTTTTTAATCCAACAACTCCATTGTGCTTCTGGGAAAAAGTTTAGGGTTCTCATCTTTCAAGTGCAGCATTTAAGAAGCTTTTTTCCACAGTTGGTGGTATTTAGCTTTGTTCATCTTTTCATCAACTGAAACTTGCAAATCTGATAAAGATTTTCACAGCGTCAATTCAGGTACATGGTCATGTGTTGCATACTTGTTCAATTTTTGGATTATAGATCAAACAATACTGAACAGGATGATTTGAGCTGACCTGTTTGGTCACTTTTATTCTCTAACAAATCTTTCAGGCCTCCACAGAACAGCTGTATTTATCCACCTACCATGTCAGAAAAGCTATAATGAGGCTGAAAATTACTGCAATGCACAGAAATTTCTTCCAGCTGTGATAAAATTAGATCTAATTATCTTCTCATCTGGAAGTGAAATTAAAATTTGACATGACAATGATCAATTCCAGGTGAAACTCCTGTTCCCCACCACCATCACTCAAAATGGAATGAGAGTCTTTTTTTTTTTTAGGTCTGTGTCTGACAAAGAGCAAAGAGGGGAAAAGATCCATCCTACAAATAGGCCTGACTGGTAGGATGTGTTAGGAAGAGTTATGCAGTATTAAATATGAATGCATCACATCTTTTACTGCAAATCCAAGACCCAGAGAGTTTTTGTCTGATCTACAGCATCATCATGACCAAGCATCTGTTCCACATGTATGAATTAATCAACTATTATCAGTTAGTACAGAACGTCTTCACAAACCAGTGTTTGAACATCAGCACATGTTCAATTAAAGGCAGAATGTGTAAACATGGTAGGAGGTTTCCTACTTTATAACAAAAGTACGGGGGGATTATTAACTATTAAGTATACATCAGTTTAAGACCTTGACCAATTGTGGAGCCGCTGAAATTAGTCAGATGTCACACACAAAACGTTTTGTGTTTGTGGGATTCATGATAAGTAAAGGGCTTATCAGTTTTCTAGCATTAACATTTCTAGCACTGAACAGTACAAAACCCACCATAGAGTGTGTAAAATGTAATAGTTGCCATGGGCAACTCCTCCTAAATAAGATATTGCAAATGTTTCATGTTCAGGAAAAAATAAGAGAACTACACAGGTTGGTTACCATCTTAGTTACAGAGTTGTTTGGGATATTTGGTAATTTTATCTTTAAAAGAAGTCTTTCACTCAATGCTTATACTCATATTTTTACGCTATACTATATACATATATTTTCCTATGTATAACCAAGTTACGTTCTCTTACATTTAATTTTTTTTTTTATCTTTAGACATGATGACTTTAGAATGGATTCAAATTTGATTTTCAATAATTTTCATTTTAAAACATGGGCAACATCATCTTCCTCACCAATATGAAAGCCTGAATATGACTTATTTATGTTTCATACTTTTGAAGTGTATTGTTTGTCTAGGGCTAAAATTATGCCCTTTAATTCACCTCCTTAAGAGGAATAATGTGAAACTGTTCTAAAAGCTGAGTGTTATTGATAAAATATATTAAAAAGTTTCATTATCAATATGCTAAGACACTAAAACTATAAATAAAGCCATGAGAGATGAGACATTTGGGTTTATTTCCACATAATTATCAGGAAAAATAAGTTAAAATGCAGAAGCAACAACACACACTTTCCTAATTCCAACAGTCATTCCTATAAAGTCAATATGCAGTATTCAACATCATAGAAGGCATGCATCATTCTGTCTGTCTGTTAACAACTCATTATCCGCTGCTTGAGATATAAACTGGAACTTTGAAGCCTCAAATAGGTCCACTTCACTTTATCTCTAACCTGTCTCCATCATGACCTTGCGTTCACGAACCTGACAAAAACACATCTGTTCTCACCTACTCATTGTTGGAACAGAACAGAGACTAAATCACTGTGATATTTGTTATGCGTCATAAATTTAACAGCATCCTGATTTGCTTTAGTGATGATGGACACTGACCTCAAGTCAGGAGGTCAAATGGAGGCAGAAAATTAGCTTAAATATTTAATGCAGATCAATCATTGTAAACTTAGGTTATTGTCTTTTTTTTTTTTTTTACCTCAGGGTGCTTTTTTGTGACTTCACTGCGGTAAAAGATAGTTTATAACTGGTTGTAGACAAATTAAATCTGTGCTTTTAAAAAAGTGTGGGACAGCAGCCTGCATTAGAGTATACAGTCAGTACAGCATAATTTAGAAGAGACATGAAAGTTGCAGATCTGTGCACAGTGGAGCAGAATGTACTTGTAGGATAGACCCATAATGATGTGCAAACATTTTCTAGAGATGCACAATATATTCTTTGTTCCAGGTTTTAGGTGTACATTACAATATTAGGTCAGATATTAGGCTCCTCTTGCCCAAGATATCCACCACAGATTAAGTTTTTTCTGACTTAGATGCCAAAGCTGACATTGTGATCAATTAAAGAGGGAACAGAGATGGAAAGCTGGCTCAACACCTCAGATTTATCAAACAGTTATTATTTCTTAAAGCAAACTCTAAAGACTTGCATGAATGTTACATTCTAATTGTTTACTGTGACTTGTGGGAGAAGGAAGGATATTTCACCACATCGCTTAATCCTGTCAAAATCAGAATAATTAACTTGTAGAATTACTGTGACTCATTATAAAACTGAATAAGGTGATTTCAACTTTAACATATTTGCATGTAAAGTGATAACCAGTCAATATTTGTGGAGTCTCAAGAGAGCAACAGACTCAAAGCCCTTAAGTAGTTCTGGCTTGCTGCTAGCCCAAGACGACTCCAGAAGCCGTCTCTTTCAGTCAGGGCGTTGGCATAAGAGCTGCTGATGGGTGGTCAACCAAATGCTTGTCTGAAATAATTTTATATTTTTATGAACAAGCTGCTAAGATACACTGTTTGCCCATTCTGCACAGTGTAGAAACAGGACAGTCTAATCTCTAATTGACAGCAATCTAATAATACTGTTGACAGTCAGGCAAGCAGGAAGTCATCTAAGATGGAGTGTGGGCTAGTAATTGCTGCCATGCCCCATTACATTCCATAATGTAGTGAGGGGAAAATTTAGCAGTTTGGGCTTTAAACCTTTGTCAAAACATCAATCACACCTTTTTTTTCAACACTCTCATACTATGGAGTAATATTAGGTGTCATGGCAAACAGAGAATACATCAAGGCAATAATAATAACAGTAATAAAGAAGATTAAAAAGCAACATACAAATGTACAAGCACCACAGATGACATAGAAAAAAACATGTGAACAAATTACTATATATTAGAAGCATAGATAAATAGATAGATAGATAGATAGATAGATAGATAGATAGATAGATAGATAGATAGATAGATAGATAGATAGATAGATAGAAACACTTACGTAAATTAACTTATATAAATAAGTTAAATAAATTATTACCCAACTTTTGAATTGACTTCACAGCCAAAACTCAGCATACTGATTTCTACTCACCGTCACTTTTCCATCCTCCACAGGTGAACAGCTGACAGAATGTGTTATTTTTGGGGGACGGAGGGGAATCAAAGTTTAAAATCCTTCAAAGTGTCTGAAACTTGGCCCGGTGCAGATTTGCTCCTTTCAATGCCTTCATCAGCAAAAGCCAGTGAGTCAAGAATTGAGTCCACCACTCCCAGCGACTGAAGCGCTTCTGCTGCTGCGCTTCCTGTTCCAGGGACCAAGTGAGGGCAGTTTTCAGAATGGCTCTTTAAACAGCGCTGCGCTGGACTCACCAGGCGTTACTGTCTGAAACACGATACTTGTCACTGGCATCTAAAAGCTGAGGCCACTGCTATACATTTTACTTTCCAAGTAATCTCCTGTTTGTTTGGGTTGAAAACGAGGATCTGGTGCCATTGGAGTTCGTTTATCAAAGAGTCTATATAAGTCTCTGTTAAACTCGTTTTAGTGAGATAAAGCAGCAAACCAAGCTGCAGAACTAGTGTCATAGATTACCTTGTTTCTTTAGCAGAGCTTTGTTTCATACTCAGCAAGGAGGAACCAAATCTGTAGGTTTTAAAGTTTGGGATTAGGATATCTTGATTGTGAATTGAAACTGTTCCAATGCTGCACCCTGGTGGTCAAACGTTATACTACATGGAAAAAGCTGTTTTGAGTTTGAGAGTTAATTGCCTCCGAGTAGAATGGCGCAGAACCGCTTGTGGTGGTTAGAATCTGTCGAATTTCATGCGAATCGCTCATTTGTGTATATTTACTATTAAGCGCATTCTTCTTTTCCTTCGTAGTAGAAGTATTAGATATTTATTATTGGAGGTGATGGTGTGCACTTGCATATGAAGTTGCTGACGCAGTCAAATCAAGAAAAAAAAGTGTTTCAGATAAAACCATAGCATAAAGGGTATTTTTACTTACATTATATTAATATAAGTGAAATGACGCTATAATGTGCACATCTTATATTCAATAAATTGTTTACTATGTGTTTTATTTTAAACATATTTATTGAATTTTCTTGAGACATTTCAAACAAATATGATTTAATTATGGGATAATGGCACTTCATCAACGCAGTTTCATCTTTTTTATTAGAAATACAAGAAACAACAACAACAACAACAACAACAACAATAATAATAATAATAATAATAATAATAATAATAATAATAATAATAATAATAATAATAATAGCAATAATAATAATAATAATAATAATAATAATAATAATAATAATAATAATAATAATAATAATAATAATAATAATANTTCGTGCGCAAATAATGACCAAGACATTCCCGTTTTTTCCTGAACAATGGGCACAGTGTTATAGTAAGCTCAAGGGGAATAATCCTCTATCAAATGCATTAACCCAATTTGCAAGTTCCAAGTTCATAGACTACTCTGGGATTCAATCTTGAACTTATTTCCCAAAATGAGTAGAACATACTAATTTGATTCAACATCTAGGAATCCTCGCAATAATCCAGTCAGATGTTTTAGTCAAGATGCGGGCGCGGCCGAGCGAGGGCGCTGCTGCTCCTGTGGATTGTTTTAGAAGTAGGAATAAAGCCTGAAAGTGACGGATTGTTTCTCAAACGTTGAGAATGTGAGAAATCCGCCTGAGGAGAGTCAAGGGACGAAGGATCCGCACGGTGCTCCAGAATGGCTCAGCAGGTAGGACGAGTGAGGATTTCTAAATATTCTAAACAGTGTTTAGAAATTCTCTCATTTCTACTGGTGTTATTCTTTCTTCTAGCAAAGCAACGAAGAAGGGACAGCATTAATACATATGCACAAACCTGAATGGAGATGTTCAATGATCTCCGCTTCTTTTAATTTCATCAACTCCATTATAGGATCTGGAATAATAGGTGAATATACAGCTTAGTGGTATGGTCATGTTCATAACTAAGAGACCATCTAAAGTTGTGATTTATGAGATGGCAAAACTCCTGTTGCTTATTTTCCACAACAACAGATGGTTTAATCCAAGCCTTGCAGCAATATCATATGACTAGCGCCTGCTGAGCCCCCCCTGTTTCATTTATTCATTCATTAGATCCTTACAAAACAACAAAGACTTTGCGAATACAGTTTTGAACTCTAATCTGACAACTTTTCCAAAAATTTTGGATTGCAGCACCTTTTTGGCTAATGAAATAAAAGCCTCCAGGAATACTTTGACATTATGTCTTGAACTTTAATAACGTGACAAAAATACAGTTTTTTTTTTTGTTTTTTGTTTTTTTTGCCTTCTAGAGCCAGATGATCCTTTTGTTGAGCCAACAAAAAGAAAATAGTTATACTCTTTAAGTGCAAAATTTTTCTTGATCTTTAATATACAAGCCACAAACTTCAATAATACATTTTATCCTGAATTCATGTGAAAGACCAACCCAATATAGACTTTACATGAGATGCAGAAGGAAAAGGAATTACATTTAATTTTACAAGTAAATATCTGAAAATGTGGGCTGCATATAACATTTCTGGATTCTGTACTTAAGAGAACAGCCTGCTGCTGCCATAGCAACAGATTTTTGAGATCTCTATCAGTTTAAGGTATTTTGCCTGTTTTTCTTTGCAACATAGTTCAAGCTCAATTAGATTGAATGGACTGTGTTCAGGAGCACTTATTGTAAATTATTGACACAGATTTGCAAATTAGATTTAGGTCTGGATTTTGAATAGATTATTCTAACAGAGGCCTGTATTTGGGTTCAGTGATCTTTCCATCAATGTTTCACCAATGGGATGATGTGTTCAGACTACTTCTGTCTTACAGGACAATTGCATGTTCACAAAGGATTCACCTTTGGTCAGATCTGACAAGAACACATTCTTTCTTATTCTTTCGAGCTAACATGAACTGAATGGCTTCATTTACTTCTGCTGCCACAATAGTTATAGTGTGGAATTCTTCAAAATTCCAATTTATTTTCTTTGTATATAACTTTGTTTATTCTTTTATTACATTATGCTCAATAAATTCAAACTCAAACTAAAAATAAAAAAGCACAGAAAATCAACATCATCGTTCACAACTTCTTCTGTTCGCTGACTGTCCAGGATAAAATTCATTCAGAGAAATCAAGCTCAAAAGAGAAAATCTGCAAAAAGTATTAAGGGGAGATGAAAATCGAGCACAATTAGGTAGGAAGGCAATGGCAAGGCTAATGTCCCCTTGATCGCCTGTGACAACCTACAGTCTTACTGAGGTTATATTAAAACACAGGTGCACTCTCTTTTCTAATCAGGTTACTAACTTTTTTATTCAGAGGTATCACAGTGAACATTACCCAGAACAAACGTTTTCAGATTTTCTTTGTAGCTGGCAAATTTCAAGTTACAGCTTGTGACTGCAATATATAAAAAACCAAAAAAATAATCCAAGATGTAATGGTGATTTTGTTGTATAATCAACAATTAACAAGCCTAGTTTTGTTGATTTGAATATATTTCATAGATTTAAACAATTTTTTCCAGCTTTGAAAAAGTTTGATATTTCATTTTGAACTGTAGCTGTGCTTTCCCAAAACTAGGTTTGCCATACGCATTGAACCAGGCTGGGCTTCCATTCGGCCTGCTGCTTTTGATGTTGGTTGGATTTATAACAGGTGAGAGATTACAATGAAAATGGATTGAATCATATAAAGGTGGAAAACAAGAATGACTTTAAAAAAATGGAAATTTAATTAATTGTTTTTGCTTGTTTTGTTTTATGACAGACTACTCAATTGTTCTACTAATTAAAGGAGGAAATCTCTCAGGATCAAACAGTTATCAGTCGCTGGTACAAAACACATTTGGTTTCCCTGGATTTTTGATTTTATCTGCTCTACAGTTTCTGTATCCCTTCATAGGTATGTTTTTAAAACACCAGAAGGAGAAATTATTATTTATTTATGCTGCTCTGTGTCCTGTTTATCTTTCTTTTTATCTTCTATTGTGGTTATTTAATAGTAGAAACATTATAACAGACAATCTTAACAATAAAGCACTGATTTATCTTCTGTCTTCTTCAGCCATGATCAGCTATAACATCACAACTGGTGACACACTGACCAAAGTATTTCAGAGAATCCCAGGAGGTTGGTAACTACCTTTTGTCATAGATGGATAAAATATGTTTATGGACTTTATTTTATTCATGAAGAACAAAATAGTAATCCAGGTCACGTACAGAAATTTAATTATTCTTTTATCCAATGTTTGTAGTTGGTCCAGACCACATCCTTGCAGAGCGCCACTTTGTGATCTTGTTGTCTACCTTTCTGTTCACCCTGCCGCTCTCACTTTATCGAAACATTGAGAGACTTGGGAAGGTACGGTTATGCCTAAATATCAATGTCCTGTGTACTGCTAAGATTATCTTGCTGCTGAAATGTTGTGTGTTACCAGGTGTCCTTCCTGTCAATGGTGCTAACACTCACCATCCTCATCATCGTCATGATCCGAGCAGCTACTCTTGGACCGCAGATGTAGGAATAAGTCTATCATGAAAAACTGACAAAAAAATTTGCGAACAATCACTTCTGGAAATAAATGTCTGCATCTTTGTTTTACTTGACATTAACGTTGGAGTCCCTTTCTAGTGTTCCTACAGAGAATGCATGGGCATTTGCAAAGTGGAATGCCATTCAGGCTGTTGGTGTGATGTCTTTTGGTGAGTTTAATGACGCAGACACTGATGACAGAGAATTGATGTTTCCAAGTCGGTCCAGACAGTACTCTTATCCAATGAAACAGTCAACCAGTCAGTAAAATCTGATTTTATTTAAACACATCTCTCATGTGAGAGAGATGCCTGCTTTTAGTTACTCCATTGTTCACTTAAAATTCTACATCAGACCACAATAGCAAGCACTTTTCATTTCAGTTTGCTTTCTCTCTTGTTGTCTAATCACTATAGACATCCCGACATTTCAGTATATAGGAACATATACGTAGAAATAAATGACTACATGTACTTTTTACTAAATGTCATAGACTTAGTTTAAAATTAGGCAAGCACCTCAGTTTATTTATGTAAATCTTTAAATAATTAGTTTTTCATTAACATGCCTGTTTATGTTTTTTTTTAGCCTTTATTTGCCACCACAACAGCTTTCTGATCTACAACTCTCTAGAGCATCCCACTTTATCCAACTGGTCTCGGGTCACCCACAGCTCTGTGGGCTCTGCACTGATAATCAGTGCTGCATTTGCTGTTGCAGGCTACACAACATTCACTGGCTACACACAAGGTATGAGTCTAAACTGTATAGCCATACAGCCCATTACTGTATTAAATGTATTTATCTTTTCATCTTCAATAATGATTTATTTTTTTCATTTGGGTTATGTTCAGGAGACATTTTTGAGAACTACTGCAGAAATGATAACCTGGCAACATACGGTCGGTTCTGCTTCGGCCTCAGCATAATTACCACATTTCCACTCGAGTGTTTTGTTACCCGAGAGGTAAGTCATATTTGGAAAGGCCAACCTAAAAATGTAGCTGCTGAAGTTTACATAAATGGGTTAACGCAGTGTTCTGAAGACCAGATTCTGCCAAGCTGCTCAGCCAGAATTGATTGATTAGTGTGTAATGTAATCATTTCCTCATTGTTTTCAAAAGATTAGGTTTTCTTCCTATTGTCTGTGTCCTCAGGTGCTTTCCAATGTCATATGCAGTCGTCCTCTTTCCAAAGCTGAACATGTATCGATAACTCTACTCATAGTTGCTGTCTGCACAGCATTATCCCTGGCTTATGACTGCCTGGGAGTTGTTTTAGAGCTAAATGTAAGTTGTACCTGTTCAAACAGGCTCTACCTGCTTACCTGACATCATTTAGCTATATGCAAATTCTCAGAATGAACTTATTGCTTTTTCTTCTGCCATCAAGGGAGCTCTGAGTGCCACACCTCTGATCTTTATCATCCCATCTGCGTGCTACCTCAAGCTCTGCCCAGGCCACTGGTTCCATGTTGAAAAGCTGATTCCCATCATGCTGATAATAATTGGCTTGTTTGTTATGATCACTGGCCTGATACTGATTAGTGTCTTCCCTCAAGATTGCTCACATGGTGTTGAGATGTTCTACTGTGCTGACGCCAATGTCTCTGGCACTGTACCCCCTGAATGACAGAAACCTGCCCCACATATGTATTTTCCCTAGAGATACACTGATGCACATATAAACAAAGGGCAACAATATCTTTATGTGGGTCAAGTATCCTTATTCGTACCTCAGGAGAGTATGCCAAGATGAGCTGTTTAGATACTGGATCCTTTATTTTTCTTATAATTCAGCTTATAGCTGTAGTAGTGTCTCATGTATGATGAGGTAGTTGTGTTTTAATTAATTGTCTATAATTCGGATGTGCTGAATAAAGAGTATTCTAACTTTCTATCTTAATTTTTTGACTAATAGCATGTTTTGATGTAGCATTATGGGTTCAACAAAGAGTTATCCTTATTAACAACAGTGTTGAAATAACTATTGTATGTAGAAGTATCCATTTTGACAAATTATTAAACCCTAAAAATTCCCCGAGTGTGATTATACCAAAATAATATGGTGCTGCACCTTTAGTTGGACCCATTGCTTTTATATTGCTGTTTCAATTTCACTGTGATCTGTTCTCTGCTTGATTTGGAGAACACATATTTATCTAAAAGCTTCAATAAAATGTCTCTCCATTCAGATATTGTCTTCTGTTTATTTTGTTTAATTTTTTTTTCTTTTTGTTGAAGTTCTGTACCATTTGAGCTAGAGAACCAATTACACAAAGTAAGAATTTAACAGTGGAGTTATTCGAGATTTGAAAAAACATAGTCATTTAAGTTGTTTAACAATTTTCACCATTCAGGTTGTTTTTCAAACCAGTTCCAACCCATTTTCAAAGGATGTGTTATTCAGCACAAAACATGTTTATTGTACCCATAAATTCTAATAAAAAGCATGCAACCAATGTAAGTAAATTATTAGTCACTCAGACTTCATTTATAATGTGTGCATAAAAAATAAAATGAGTGTAATTTTTATATCTGTATCAATATTGTATCTTAGCAATATGTTTTATTTATTCTTATTTTTTATTGTTAAGATTGAAACTTTTTATTTAATTTTTTCTTTGACATTTTTTTCAAAATAAACATTTATGTTTTACCATTATTTTTTAAATAAACTTTTATTTCATTTGTGCAGGCTGTGGGACTTTACTTGTGCAAATTTTAATCAGCAAATAATAGTAATACAATGATTACAAATTTTCACATGAAAAGTGGGCTCCACAAAGCGCCACATGGTGTCGCTTTAGACAATAAACCCAGAAATGAAATTATAAACAGCCACGCTGGTATGTTTTCACAAGCTACAGGTTATTTTAATGTTGACGAATTGACTTTGTGGTACTAAATCTAAAGTGTATATCGAGTTGTTTCCATTTGTATTTAAATGTAAGCTATAAAACTGAACACAAAGTAAGGGCCCTTTTGGGAAGTGTGACGAACCGAGAACCGCCCCGCTTTTACAGCTCTGTGTCTGTGATGTAGCTCCAGATGAAAGTTGGCACAGTCCTGTTGGCTAAAGTGTCAGGAGAGAAATAACGCATAACTAAGGAGCTTAAATGAACGAAGGGGCATAACGTCCGCTTTTCAAGAAGGAGCGACATTATGTTTTCACCCAAAATCTGTTTTTAGGAGTGTTGACTTCTTTCTCCTAAAGGACTAATGGAAGTTGACATCTGCTTTGAAAACCATCTGAATTCATGGTAAGTCGCAATCAGAAACAGTTTGTTTCTTTTCATTGCAGAAACAGTTAACAAGACTCAAGCTGGTGACCTCATGCGGGGGATTCGCCCACCTTTTGGTATTGGTGTCGCATGAAAACACCAGCGAAGAGTGCTTTTGGTATGACGGCTCTCACTAAAGATGAACTGCGCTTTCTGTTTGTGCTTGAATTGTCCCAAGGATTTCGTAAGGCCGATGAGTTTAGTCATGGATGATCGTGGATCCCAGCCCCATCCGCGGAGCACTTCCTTGAGGTAAGTACAGCAAAAACAGTCATTGAGAGGGGGTGCTTTGAAAACGTTCAAGAATAATTACAGCAGTTTGTTTGTTCCAATAAATGTTATTCTTCTTAAGCTTAAAACATCTTTATGTGTTCGGAGAATTTCATCCCGTTTTTGTGCAAAAATAACATTCGAAACTTTCACCTGTGCACACAACCAGCTGTATTCCCAGCTGTTTGACGCATGAGCACAATGCCACCTTTGTCACCCAATTTACCGATTTTTTTACTTACATTCCTTAAACTCAGTACATTTCAGAGGAGTCAGGGTTGCTTCAGACGTTTCAGCCTCTGAACCCTCCTCATTTCCTGCTTACAGTGTTGTTGTTATTATTATTTTTTCTTCTTCTGAGAAATACCCCCGACCACATGCAGAGGTCATGGGAACTATTTTAGAGGCTAAGCATACAGCCTCTGTCACTGTGCTGTGCGTGATGATTGTTGTGGAAGTCACGCATCCACTGGGGTTACAGAGGATATTGTATCATAAACACATCCCCCTCCCTCCTTCCAAGAAGAAAAAAAATGGTGCTGGTGAAGTGCTTGGTGTGACTTGATGGAATTTCCCATCAGTTTTGGTCCATATAGAGTCATAGGTGATGTCAGCTGCTTCTATTACTGTGGTTGGAATCATTAAAAAGTGGAAAGTGAGTTTCCAGAGCCTTTTCGACGTCTCTTTTCACTGTTTTAGCAATTTGCTGCCAATTGGCTGAGATTTTGAGATGAAATTTAAGGTGACAGTCAAGACCAACTGCTCAAACTTTCCAACCCTGGCTTATTTTTACTATTTTGCATTTGTGAAAAAAACGTTTGCATAAAAAAGTTCCCCTCTTATTTTGACTTGCAAAGAATTACACTTTTCTTATTTTATTTCAAGTTATAGCTATAAACCTCAGTGTATGCCATTTGGATTTTATGCAGCACAAAGCCATCAGCTTGTATATTCAGGCTCTTTGTGTGAATGGAGTGTCAACTCCCAGCTTGGTCTCGGGTATTATGCAGCTTCTAACAGGATTTCTGACAGGAATGGCCCTCTGTACTTCTATCCATCTTCCCATTAACTCTGCCGAGCATTGATTGTGTGCTTGCTGCAGAGGAGCACTCTCACAGCAAGATGCTGCCACCAACATGTTTTGCTTTGGGGGTGGTGTCTTCAGAGTTAGTTGCAATGTTAATATTCCACCACATAATGTGCCCCTTCTGACCAAAACTGGGTAAGCATTTTCTTTGAAAAGTTTAAATAGTTTTGGCAAACTACAAATGAAACATCTTGTATTTCTTTTAAGAATGGGGTTTTCCTTGCCATTCTTCCATAGAGACTAGTGCCGGTATGCACAAATATTCTCAGAGAGCTACTATCTTACTCTTAAATTTCTGCCAAGGAGTCCTAGCTGAAGAGTGATTCGGTCAGCTGCTGAAAGCCACTCTGAACAAGGAGACGTCTGAAATCTGTGATTGACCCTATTACCAGGTGTGATGTTGTCTTCAAGGGACTGTGATTAGTTATTTTTCTACTTCTTGTTTAATGGCAATTGACAAACAACCTAATGGAGCCAAATGCCACCAAAAAAATGAAGAAAAAAAATCCCTCATATCCTATTATGCAAATTACACTGTCTTAAATAAATAGAATATCATTGCTTTTACTTCTTGGGTCTTTCTGGCATAAATAAATAAGGTCTAGTTTTGACTGTAATAAGGTAATATATGAAAGAAAACAAAACACAAAAATGCCAAATTTGTCGAAAGTAATTGGTTGATAGTTATTTAGCAATTATAGAACCTAGACTGGAATAACAAAAATCTGTAATAGAGAAGAAACTATGCAAAAATTAAAAAAATGAAATTAATTTTGAAACAGCATCAACATGCCTGCTAATTTAGGTGGAAGGACATGTCTTGGTAGGTCTGCAGTTGTGTCATGCTTTTTTCAGTTTGAGATGATTAATTCAAGAGTGGTTCTTTATTTAAACTTCTGCAAAACTGCATCCTTTACCTGCCTGGTGTGTTCCTTGGTCTTCATGATGCTTTGTTAATTGTTCATTAAAAACTTCTGAGGCCTTCAAACAACATACTAACAATAAATTGACTATTTATAATTGTGTAAGATCTGAGGGCAGTTAGTTGCATTGGACCTTACTTAGGGGTGTCAGTGTAAAGGTTGCTGAATGGAAGCAAGTTTCTATTTGCATAACTTGTTTTCATCCACTTCAGCTATGTACTAGGTTGCTATGTTAGTTTGTCTCTCCAAATTACTCCCAAAACTCATTAAAGTTTGTGACTTTACTGTGACAAAATGTGAAAAAGTTCAGGGAGTGTACATGCTTCTGCATGGTACTGCATGTTCATATTTTTTAAAGTAGTTTGTAAGTCAATTTCTTGGTGGGTTAACCACTTTTCCATCCTCAGCTGGGGTGTGGTGGAGATAGTTAAAGACATATGTTCTCCATTTTTTTTCTTTTATTTAGAGAGACTAACCTGCTGCTTCTCTCCTTTTCATCGCAGCCGTACAGGAACATTTTCAGTGACCCCCAAAGCTATGCTTCATTTGTTGTGCAAATACTGACCCTGCCAGAATCAGTTGGCTGGCTGATTTAATGCAGAAATGTTTTCTGGCACTAATGCAAGTATTATTTACCTAGAGGCAGTGCTAGCAGTATTGCAAAGTGGTGTTGTTGAAGTGTTTTGGGAACTATCTTTTTAATGTCAAGAAGAATACTGTGCTTGCATGACACTTTTACAATAACATTCTTTGTTGCCAAAGAGAAGCATATTGGTGCAGTCCTCTGACAGTGCACAGCTCTGAGCTGGCCCTGGTAATTGGACACACCTAAAAGCATGATCTCACATGGCTGGCTCTCCTTAAGGGCAGAATGTGGAACTGGTTAAGGTATTGTGAATCCCCACAGCTGTTTCCTGACATGCAGGCAGTCCCAGGGCACAGCTGCTCACATGAGTTAACAGATGAATAATATGGCAAGACTTGATGGTATGAAATGAGTTATTTAAAGAATTTGGGCAAGCACAGTTGAAACGCCAGAGTTAAGACACAAAAATCACAAGACACAGACGAGACTAAGGCGTATCGCATTTTTCTTTTTCTTTTTACATTGTAGTTATCCCCAGAGACAACAAGACCGTCTTCATTTAGAATCATGCATAATTTGATAGTGAGCATACTGCCTTCAGATTGCCCACTCACAACCAGTGGGCTCAGAAACCAAGATAAAGAGTGTCATTGAAAAATATCCACCCACTAGATGAAATAAAGGGGAAAAAAGTCTGCCGTACACTTCCAGCAGAGTTTAACGAGTGAGTGTTTGAATGCTGGAAAGTTTTATCTCATCGATGCTTTCTCAGAAGCCAACTCTCAGCAAATGTTCAATAATAGCTGGCATTTTTTGCTACTCTGGACTCATTAACACATTAACCGTTAACACCAGAAGATGACCTCTTTTAACAGTAAAGAATTTCATTAAGCATGGTTCTTATAATAAAGCATTTTTTTTATTTACTTATCTCTACTGCTTGGTGTTTCTGTTGGCTGCAGCAACAGATTTGTTGCACAGATTCAGGTTTGTGCACCAGTTAAATAGACTGGAAGATATGGCCCTACGTTCTTTCTGTTGTGCACTTTTCCAGCCCATAAACAGTTGGATGCTTCCCACTCTTAGCCTGACTAACACTCACAATGATCTCACATGAATGAGTCCTTTGTGTGCTCACAATGGCAAATTTTGCATATCTCCAATAATATTCAAACTTTTCATGCAGCAACTTGCCTCAATTTGCTTGACCTTCATTATCAATGTTTGTCCAGTTTAGATGAGATATTAGCAGTGAGAGGCTTGCCAGTCCTGACTCGCATTCCTGTTTCTTTTAGTCCATTTCTACATTTTGTCATATTACAGTGTCAAAATTAAGATTTATTTTGTTTGGATTTTATGTGCTACTTTGTCAAAAATTGCAATAATTGCAAAGTGGAAGACAAAAGTGATGTTTTAATTTGTATTTACTATGTAAAATCTGAAGTGTTGTGTGGATTTATATTCAGCCCACTGATTCTGTACTTTCAGGAATCAGATTTTAGTGCAAGTAAAATTGTTTAGCTGTAAGTTTTTGTGGTTTGTATTTACCAGCTTTCCAACAATGCAGAGAGATTTTATTCTTATTTTTGAAAAATGGCTCAAGCTCCGTTGCATACAGAGCATCGGTGAACAACAATTTCTATGTCTCAATTTTATTTATGTCTGGACTTTGACTGGACTATTCTAACACATGAATTAGCTTTGTTATAAATGCAGGGTATCCCACTCCAGTCCTTACCAGCCAATGCCCTGCATTTTTTAATTCAAAATGTATCCAAGCTGAATTAATAGCTGAATAACTTACTCCCAGTGTACCAATGAACTATTCTTTTGATTCTGATGTGATGAAAAGGAGGTAACTATAAGGCAGGACATCAGCTCTTAAGAACTGGGGATCTAAAACTAGGGCTGCAAGATATTTGAAAATCCTGCATTAGCGCTAAAATTGGTAAATATTGCGATAGTAATATTAGTTGCAATATTGGTCTGTTTTCTTTGCTTCTTATTGTTCTCATATCTGGAATTTTGGACAGTGTCATTTGTGCCTGATGTGAGCATCTGCTGCTGTGAAACTCTATCCATCTGGCAAAATTTTACTCTGTCAGGAGAAATCATGGTCATTACATATTAAATATTTGTCAACAATTATTGTTGACCAAGCAGTCAACAATAATTGGTTTCATTCTCCAAGTGGAAAATTAAACCATTCCATAGAAGGTTTCCTAAAAATATATTTTTGATATTTTATATTTTTATTTGTTAAAAATATATGTATATAAACAATATACATTTTTCCTCCTTCTCAATAATTTGCTCCATTGTGTTGATCTGCTAGATAAAATCCAAATAAAATAACTTGCAGTTTGTTGAAATGTGAAAAAGTTCAAGGGGTGTGAATACTTTTGCGCGACACTGCACTTTTGCAGGGACCGGAAAAAATCTTGAAATTTTTTCTGGTTGCCATAATAAATTTGTGGCAACCGGTGAAATCCCTGTCACAACCGTCTATTTGGGTCTATATAGGGAAGGTATAATGTGGAAAATGTGTGTATTCTCTGATGTGGTTCTCTAGATGGCACTGTCACTGTGCATGTGTTTGGGAAGTGGTCTCCATGTGGCCACTTGTGTGGCTTGCAGTTTTCATATTATTACACTGCTAAAGCACAGATAGAGTGAACCTTATCATTTCCCAACAAGACCGTAGCAACCAGCGAATCACAGCATGACACTAACAGGCAACTGGGCCACGGTATCAGTGAGGAGTCTGGCTCTGACAGCAAACATTAGTAAGTAAAAGGAGGAGAGCTACTTTGTATTCAAGATCCACACAATCTGTGTGTCCAGCTGTATTTTCCAGTGCGCCTTGCCTCTGCGGTAATGCTTTTCTGGCTATAAACATGTCACTCTCTTTATTATGATTTTAGATGACATTAAGTGGACATATAAGGATATTTGTCTTGTGCCTCACTTTAGATTGTATGCTTGTAATGACGTTAAGTTTTTGGGTTGTATCATTTCAGCACTTAGTTTTCTCTTCACATTTATTTTTTTTTTAAATAAATATGTCTGTTCTAGTTTAAAACCACTGTGCCTGTCGACTTTAGAAAGCTCAGTTTGTGTGATGAGCAAAACATGGAGCCTATGCTTTTGTGCCATTGATAGATGCTCTTTTGTAGACAGTGCTGCATTGTTTCAGATGAAGGGACCTGGATTTTGCGGTTATAATTATGGCTGCAGAAGATGACTGTCTTCATCTCAACTAAATTGTTTCATCTAAATGTTTGTTGCACTTTGAAATGCACAAACTTGGTTAAATCATCAGAGACCAGAGGTGAATTACTGCACCTTATTATTTCTGTGTATTGTGCAACTTGAAAGGACCTCCTGATCACCCAACCAACTGCTTCTAAGTATATTCTCTTGAGATGTGTGTAAAAATGTGCACCAACGGACAAAAACATGCATTGTGTTCACTCTGAATTCTCCTCCTCCCCTTTGTACGTTCATTGCTTTGATATGGTGCAATGTTTAGAGGGAAAATATTTGAGCTGCGTGGAGATAAGGACAGGGTAATGTACCATAGCAGATCCCAGTTAAGTGTCTCAAAGGAGATTTGGAAACTAAAATGAATGATTTTAAATCTAAGTAAAAAATCTCTTTCCCTCCCTGTTGACTTTTAGCTCTTTTGATCTTTCAGTGCTATACTAAAGTGTGCAGGACTGATGTTAAATGAAGCTGGGCCAGATTATGACAAGTGGACATAATGACAGCTAAAATGAGTACTCCACATAATGATGTAAGGGGACACCCTGAGACAGAGTTTTTCCAGGCTTATACGAGAAACTGCTGCGGAGGAAAAAAAAATGTTGTGCCTAAAGTATAAATGATACACTTAGGAGGTGGGAAGTTCTCATAAGGTCCCTGAGCTCTTTTTCTAACAAATCTCCTCCCTGCTCATGAACTGAAGGCCTTTACAGACCCTCTAAAATGCTTGTGTTTACTGTGAGTGACCTCTTACCAGATTAACAGCTGTGGCTCTGGCACTGTGTTTTGTCTTTCCTCTGGAACCTCTAGTCTTCATCACTTGAGACTAGCAGTTTGTTTTATGCAGTGAAACATAAGGTGCAGACATAACTTTACTTACATTCAGCTCAAGGATGACTAAGGATAATAACAGCTGGCTTAGTTGTATGAAGGTTTGAATGTAGTTGTTTGACGAAAATAAGGCAGAGAAGGGGTTTAATATGTTAGGTAGGGGGGGTGGAGGTGGGACGGTTTAGGAGGTGGCTGCCAAATACCTGCAAAGTGTGAGTATGCCAAGACTTTTGAGGGAGGAAATATTTGCTTAGTTCTTTTATCAAATTGGCTGGAGGTCTAGTGTGGGCCTCCCAACTCCCAAAACCTTCCAGGAGGGTGTTGGCTCTCGTCAGAGACCTATGGGGAGTCTGATTTTGGTTGCTGATTAGCTGATCATGCAAAAATAGTGTTTCCTTGAGCTCCTTTCCTTGTAAATGAAAGAATGTAATGGTATTTGACTGATAGCTCAACAGCAAGGGAAGCTCAACATTTATCAAATACACTTAGAAAACCTATCAAAGAGAACAGGTTCTGGAAGGCTAGAGCTCTATAAGTTGTTTGAAAAGGTGGAATTTCAGAGAAAATGTGTGAGAATTTATGTCAATTCAGCATCATATAGTGTTGAAAAAGCAGTGAGTAGAGTTGTACCCATCAAGGTTTTGAGCCAGACTAGAGGTTTTGATCAGCTTTAAGCTTTTCTACTTTCTGGTTTACATGAAAATGCAGCTGTCTTCACAATAAAAAGTAAATACGGTGTTGTGAAAGTAGTTGTCCCTTTACAGAGGTTTTTTTTTTTTTTTTTTGACTGCTACATGTGTCATTTATTTTCACATACCAAAACTTGATATTTTCAGTTATTTGGTTCTTCAGGATTTTCCAGTTGTCCTGAGGTGAAAGGTTTGCAGAGCACATCATGACATTTTGTTGCCACATTTTCAAGAAACTGCAAAAACAAACATCTATTTTTAGAAAGTCACCAACTTTGTGATGTTACTCAATTCTTCATGGACAGCTTCCTTTGTTCCCACTCATTTGTCTTCCTGCAGCATCTTATTACTTTGGATTTGACTAAGTTTGTTTTCTGGATAGAAACTTTAAGAGGTTTTATCATAATGCATAGCCACAGTGAAACTGCAAGCTCTTTAATCTGCGCTACAGAGATTTGTCATTATTTTACAGTACAGCTGTTTGTATTCTCGTGCATTATAACATACCTGGGTTGTAACTGTGACGTGGATTTTCACTTTTATAAAAAAGAAAGACTTAATTTTCTGAGGCTTTATATCTCCAGCTTGCTCACATCTCTGCTCACCACCAACCCCCTTATCATTTGACAGTATTTAGTGGTGGTGTTTGCAGAATGGGTTGCACATTCTTCAGTGAAAGCGTAAAACTACTGATAAAGAACTGCCCTGATTTCACAATGGAAAACGTATTTATTGCTTTCGTACCAGATAGTGTAAAGTTTCCAGCACAAAGTAGCCATTATGGATTGTTCTGTGGTGGCTTAGGGGTTTAGCACAACCCACGCATGGAGGCCCTAGTCCTCAACGCGGCCGTCGCGGGTTCGATTCCCGGCTCCTGCGACACTTGCCGCATGTCTTCCTGTCAGACTACTTTCAAATAAGAGCCAACAAAAACCTTGGGAAAAAAACAACAACAAAGTAGCAGTGAATTAGGCATTCAGCACATTTAGAGTATGACTCATTGCGGAAAGTGTACATCAACATGTTACTGTTTAAACATTGATTACAGTAAAAGGCTTACAGGAATAAAGTTAAGGGTTGTATAAAAGATTTCTGATTTTGATGGCAAAGGAAACAAAGTAAATTTTATAATTTAATATTGATAGTAATATTGTAGTAATTCTCACAGAGTAAGTCGTTCAAACCTGTTGCTGCAAACCATGCAGGAACAATCAGTGATTTTATTGGTCAGCTGTATCTGGGACAGGAGTACCAATTGTAAATACAGGAAACAGATGCAATGTTTTGAGCAAGATGAAAACATGAAAATCCTCTAATTAGTAATTTTCTGGTGGACTATTTTGGGTAAAAGTGTGATAAGTACACTGAATGGATTTGGATAAGATGTTTGAAAGTTGAATAAAGCTTTGCAAAACAGATCTGTTGCATCTTTTTATTAGTCTTACCCTACCACATCCCATCACTCCCTGGCTACGGGGAAATGTTTGACTCAAATACCAAGTTGAATAATAAGAAAACTAAGTTTGTTTTAGATGAAGTGATGTACAAAATATTAGCATAATAGCTTTCAACAAAAGAATGATTAACTTAAGCATCTGATCAATCAGGTTGGATGTATACTGATTTTCAGTGGCATACATCCTGAAGTTTTAAATACATGTATCCCTAACATCTCCCTGTGGTCATGTGACCAAATCCGGTAGTGCCAGATCCAAGGCTGAAACCGATGAAGCCTTCTCAGCAGTAGTACCAGGACACCGGAGTTAAACTTCCTTCAGTGATTTAAATACCTCAAGTGCAGAGGGAAGACTTCATTTAATATGGAAAGATCAAGATTTTTGAGGCATTTGCATCCAAGACGTGAGTCCTGCACTGACCAATTTAGAGTGAGTAACATCCAGTGGTTTAGATGAGTAAGTTTGAGCAAAATCACAGTTCTATTCTAAACAATGACATACTGATAAAATGGAATGTTTTGAGTTCGTATCTGTAGAGTTTTTATTTTACAGAAGTCATTGTTTCTTTTATTTCAAAGGAAACAATGTGTAATTTTTATCTATTACTACGATACTTCTAGGCAAGTTCAGTTTGACTTTAAAAGTGTCAGAAAAAAAACATTAAATTAATCCCAAGTAAACTGGGTTATTTTTTCTGTTGGACTCTTGAACTTTTATATGCAAACCACAATTTAGGTCATCTTTTTAGTAATAGGCTTTTGACTTTTTGAAAATTTTACTTTCTTTATGACTGCATGTAAAGAAATGCCCTCTACTTCCCAAGGCATAAAAAAATAAATAAGTTTATCAGGGTGGAGATAATATTTCTTATACAATTTTCACAGAAATTAGGATGCTCGTTAGATCTTTCTGTCAAACAATTGAAAAGTGTAGGGTCACAAGCAAACAGTTGTAGGCATCAAGGGCCATTTCCTTTTAACTTTTGCTACTAGAAATCTGATTTGCACCTTTACAACTCCTTGTAGAATTTTGTGCTATTCCCACCGATCACAATATTAGGTGTTCTTGTTATATTGCATGTTAAGTCATTCAACAAATCAGCAATCACATGGCAGGACATTAATGCATTTAGGCATAGATGTGGTGAAGTCAACTTGTTAAGTTCAAGCTGAGTATCAAAGTGGCACATAAAACAATCTGCTCATATATTTGGGAGGATTTCTTGGGTTTACAAAGAATGGCATGAAAGAGAAAAACTATCCAGTTAGTGGCATCAAACATCAAACCTTGAAGCACATGGGATTCACTTGCAGAAATTGCACTACATAACAAAAAATTGTGGTTGCAATTTAAATAGACTCACCAAAATTGGACAATTTTAGATTGTAAGCATATTGCTGGTGTGTCTCAACGTTTAGCATTAAGAGTCAGAATGTTTTAGAAACAACAAGAAAGCATATATTCATCCTGCTGTAAGAATGCAGCCACAGCCTGCCTGCGTATTGCAGTGGACCATTTCTGTCTCTTTATGACCAAGCTTTATTCAGCTTCTGATGGCTACAACAAGCAGGAATATATTGTGTGACATGGTGTACCTCAAAACTGGTTTCTTAAACATAATAAGCTCATCGTACTCCAAAGTACAGTAAACTTACTTTACTGTAAAAAGGTGTCAAACCAACAGAGCTGTGTTGGGTTTTGGTTACACAGAGATTTGCATCATTGGTATGCAGTCTACAAATATGCAGGAACCACATTGTAGTATAATGCCAATGTGGACCGAAATCTTTGTTGAAAATTTTCAGATACCTAGTTTAATATATGCCATAAAGGCACTTCTCATGGCAAAAGGGGGCACTACATTTCACAAACAAAGTGTACCTAATAAAGTGGCCAGTTGTAAGTTATGTTTTCAGTTATTTGTGTGCATTTAATAAGTGAGGGAGAGAGTTTTTAATGATCCTCCATCATGTTAAGACAGTCAATCATCACAGTGGGGAAATGCATGTTCTTTGTTCGCCTTGACTCACTATCATTATGGTTTTGCACAACTGACGGTCCTTTAACGTGGTTTGGGAGTGAGTCAGTTCTTCAGAAGTAAGGTGTGGTTTTAAACTGTTGGCATTGTTTTTTTGTTATTTTTTTCATAAGGAAAATAAAACACAGGAGTACAACCTGATTTAAATTAACGAGACCCCGTGAGAAAACAAAATCACTACTAGGAGTCCCTACTTAACTTTCTTTTAGTTTATAGACTCTGAAATTGCTTCACTTCTCAGCAAAAAAAGAAAAAAGTAAATAAATTTGATCATTCAGCAGATCCAAACTCCTGTGAGCCTATGCTTCTCTTTGTGCCTGCTAGCTTGGACCCTCAGGTTCATGTCTGCAAAGGGGAGGTAAAGCTGCTTACCTCTCTGCTCAGGACCAAAGAGAGAGAGAGCGCTGCCAGTTCAGCTTTTTTTAAATTGCAGCTAGAGGGTTGGTGGAATTTTAGGCAGAGGGAGACAGATTTCTGATGTCACAGATTAGGGTGTGGCATTAAGGTGGGCCTTTTAAGGCTGTACTGGCACAGATCAGTCCGTTTGACTTCTCATGGGAGAACATAGCTAAAAGGGGAATTATGTGAGTGGGAACCAGCGTGCATAGAAAGGTAAGAGCGGTAAATGAAATGCTGGCAGCTTCACTGGAAAAGCAGGTCTGTCACCTGCTCTCAAACATTTCTGCTCCTCCTCAGTGTTTTGTTTGTTGGATTATGTGCTGTGGAAGTATGAAGCAAATGATTCCGGCCAAGTTTTCTTTCATTCAGGGAAGTTTCAATGCATGTGTTGTGACTTGAAAGCCAGGGTGTGTTGGGCCTGCTGCACTGTGGCATGTTTAAGCCTGTATATTTGATTGTATAGCTAGTATGCTACAGCTGCTGGAGTTGCTTTGGTCAGTGGAGCATTGAGTTGTAGATTTAGTTTCTTAAAATAATCAGGGTGTTGCCTGACGGTGCGATTGAAGAGGAAGGACTTCTATGAAAAAATAAAAAACATACAAAAAATACCCCAACTTGTTTATATCTTGTACATGAACCCATCATTCCCAAGGGACCATCACACTACCCAGCAGCTGTTAACATACCACAGAAGGCACTTTTGGTAATCTTTCATATTCTTTTATGCAACTCAAAGAGAGAGTAATATTTCTTGCCAGCTTTTCTTTTTTTCTTTTTTTTGAGTTTTGTTAGTATTTAATAAAAATAAAGATCAGAAAAATGCTGAATGTTTCTTTTTCTTGTTGAAGTAATTCCAGATGTAATGAAGGGTCTGACTATTATTCTGTTGGACTGTTTAGGTGATTTGCTCTTTTATTTTTTGTTTTTCCACCTTTCTCCTCTGCTGCCTCTGCTAGTCATTTTGTTTTTCCCACCTAATCAAAGAAGTATTTGAGGTATTTTTTTTTTTTACAAAAGTAGACACATCTGGACATAATTTTTCTTTTTTTCTTTTTTATAAGAAAAAACTGACTGACCTTTTATTTTAACAGATTTGTTTTTTATCTTCTTTCTTTCTTCTAATATCTTTGCATACATATGTTGTGGGCTTCTTTTTTTTTTCATGCATTCAAATCTCAGATCATCTTGTGGCTGCATTTTACAGAATTCAGTTTCCTGAAGCAGAAAGTATTATCTTTCAGAAAGTTTTCTTTATAGAATATCAGCATGCTGTCCCTCTGGGCAATGTCCTATCACCATTGCTCTTTGCAAGTAATACTAATAATTTAATCTACATTCTGAGTTATGATGTTTAAAAATGTGAGTGGCATGACCTCTTTGGCTGAACTTGACATTGTAACATTCAATGCCATAGTTGGTGCAGGAATATATGGAGATAAGAAAAAAAAAAAAACTTTGATCATTGTAAAGTAGAAGAGGACTACAAAGATGGTTAGTGTAATTATAAAGAATGCACGAGGAGTAATGCTAAGATAATTATAAATAATGCTTATTAACTGATGAGATGGTTGTAATTTTTATTATTGCCCTCAAGGAGACAAATGCAATAAAAACGATGGGTGGTTCTGCTGGAGTTCCCAACTTGGAACCCTCACTTCCTTTTGATTAAGTCTCTCCAGACCTCCCTATAAAAAAACCTAACTTATTGATTGTTCTTTTTTTTTTACTTTTTTTGTGTGTACATATTTAAATGTGCATTATTTTAAATGAGATCAGTGTTAAGGAGGATTAAACATACAAGCTGAATGGGTTTTATGCAAAGCTGAACAATTTTCTCTTGCATGGGCAAAAAAGTTTTCATAATTGTGTCTTATGACAAAGTGCAAGAGGAGACATGGTGACAATCAGGCTGTTAATTACTGCTGATGTAGGATTGTGTCCGTCAGCTATGCTCTGTGACTTTCAATGGGCTTGCTTGTGATTCTTGGAGCTCCCAGACTCTACCTGTAAATGAAGCATCAGCACAGTCAAGCTGCAACACGTCTCCTCCCATTCAGCAACACATCAGCACAGGCCTGGATGGAAAACACACACCGCCCTCCATGTTTGTCACCTGCCCGAGGCATCTCAATTTTAAAAACACTTCCGTGTTGACAGAGCTGTACAAACTGGGATGAGCCCGAGGTGCGACAGCTGTATGTTATTCCATACTAATTTGTTAAATGCTTTCATATGAGGCATTTACGGGCAAATACATTGTAGCCCAGAGGTTTTAAAAAAATGTTTTAATTGTTAAGCAGTACTTCAGACAACAAACAAATGCATCACTAACTTTAAAATATTTACATGAGAATGACACCATCTAAAGTAAACTGTTTGCCACACTTACTGCATCAAGGTATAAAATTATGCAGACCCTATAGGTTTAGATTTTACTTGAAGATTAATGTGATCACCGCAGTAATTTTCAGCATTGTTCAGCTGAAATGTATATCAGACTTGCATCGATCACTGATCTCATTCTTTTCAGATTCCTCCATGAGGCCTAATTCTCTCGAATCCAAACTTTGTGAGCTCATTTGTTGGGCCTGTGCCAGAACATCTTACACATTCATTCTTTCTCGCTCATGTTTCCAGCATCTGTACAGTATCAAAACTAAGCCCGGTTTATATCCCAATACTGTTCATCTACATCACCAAATTGTTTACATTGGATGGTGATTATAACTCACCCTGATGAATCAATATGTCTATGATAAAAAATATTATGCTTTTTTTTTTATAATCTAAATGCACCATGTCAGGAAACTTATTTTGTAGGTTAATATTCACCTTATTTGTTTGCACTTCATTTCCACTTTGGGTTTTAACCTGAGGTCCTTAACATATGAATAAATATAAAACCTAGAAAATCCATTTATGCTACAAATATTTCTATCTCAATGAAATTCCAATGTTCAGGTGTGGGTAGGTGGTTCTATGTTGATCACATTTTACTAAATATATAAATATTCAGGCCACAGTTTGAAAAATAGCCAGGCAAAAGCAAGTTTTAGGTTTCACTTAAACCTTTCAATAAATGCCCCATTTGAAATTTTGGAGAAATATTTTTAATTATGTCAGAGGAGTTGTCTCCTCTTTAATATTCTTTCTTTACATTTTAAAATTATATAATTGTTCTTTATACAGCCACATGTTTTATTCTGTCCTTGAGTTTTTAAGGTTTACTACATGACTGGCTTAATATTATTATAAAAGTTTTTAAAGGACTTCTTGGACAAACTGTTGGAATATCTTAAGGCTTTCGGAATAATTACAATCCAACATGATCTGATTAAACACAACTCGCTTTTTACTTCTAGGCATTTACTCCTTTTTGTTTGTTTTTAATCTGCTATAACTTGTAAACCCATTTATGATTTAGGTTTGCTGGGTACAGGTTTAAATTCTTGGTTTGCTGTTGGTTTTGACTCATTGATCAACAAGTCCTACTAAAATAACTGCTTTTCACAAAATGTGACAAAACCTCCTCCACTGACATCAAACTCTAGTCAACCCTGGAAGACCCAGAGGTAGAAAAACAAAAAGCTTAAACCTTTTAATATGATTTGGTAGAACTACTTTGGAGAAAAAAAAAATGTTTTCATATTTTGATGCAAGTTTTTATGAAATTTAATAATAAATAAAATATTAAATCATTTAGAATTTTGCATAAATGCTGCACAAAAATTAACATTATCCACACACTGTAATGATCACCCCCCAAAAATTTTCTAAGACATTTTATGCATTTTCTTTTGGTGGGGGGGGGGATAATCCTGGCACCATGAATCAGAGATGTTGTTCAGCAAAAGTCTTTCCAGGTTGTGGCATTTTGTAATACCCTGGAGGAAACTTGTCTGCAAATTTCTCATCAGAAGGCATTGTAAAGAATCCAGCGATTCTTTTTCTGTGTCGTTGGAGTCTTTTACGGCTACAACGCTCTTGTAAAGCTGAGTTTACTATCGATTGATGCTCGCCAGTCGCCACGGCGAAGCTTGCTACTCAAACACCTGTCTGGCCACTGGGAGAAGAGGTGGGGAGGGAACACTGTGGTTTTATACTCAACGTGACAAAGTTGTACAAGCCATTCTGCTGCAACCAATAGGAAAATTCAACAGCCTAAGAACCTTTTGACCAAAGATTCCAGTGGTGAGATAGTTTTAGGTTAAAGGAATTGCACAGACATGTCAAAATTTGCACAGAAACATAAAGATGGAGCCCTAAATAACCTATTTGGACAGTTAATCTGCCAAAAAAAAGTTGCTTTGGGGGTGAGTTTCACGGCTATCAGCCCCTACAGCAATACTAATATTTCACCAGTAGACATGATCAAGTGGTGCTTTTGACCTTGCATTGCTTGGATTCCTCTATTTGAATGAGTAGTGTCCCTGTGTGAGATGTTAAAAGCTGCTCCTCTGGAGTGCAGAGTCTGCAAAAAAAAAAAAAAAAAAGAAACCTCTTTCTATCTGTGCATAGGCCAACTAAAAGAAATGACACATGAATGTTTTCAGTGTTTCATTTTTCCTGGGTTTACTGACTGGTTTACAGTATTTTTTGTTTTTTTTGTAACATGCTGTTTTTCATGTCAGAGTAGTCTGTAAACATGCATAACTAGTGCTGTCTGCAACTTCATTGATTTTGTTTGCAGGAATGCAAATCTTTGACAAGCACTTGATAACCTAACTATATTTACAAAACACATTAACCTCTCCACATGAATATTCCACAGTAAGTCACATTTAGGGTTTAATCTTCCCTTTTTTTAAAATATCAGTATCTCTCACATGTCTTTCCATTCTCAGCCTGTTCTTCAGGCTCAGTGAACAAATCTGTCCTCTTAGTTGTCTTGTGACTTGTGTACAAAGTGGACTCTTTAATGCTACAGCCTCAGTTCTTTGTAAAGCCTCTAGAAGAAGAAGTTGCTATTATTGTCTGGGAGAACACATTTTAGTGTTTTCATTTCTATAGTTTTTTTTTTTTTTTTTTGCATAAAGAAATGCAATGTTTGAAAGCGCAAACAAATGCAGATGCAAATCTGAGACTGGCCATCTTCTTATCTAACTGCAGGGTGTCGACCAAAACCAAAGCCCCGTCCCCACCAGGACTGAAGACAGCGGATTGTTCAGGTTTCTCCCAGTGGCACCCAGGAAGCCCTCGTTTAACCATGGACCAGAAGGAGAACCTGATGGATAAAGAGCTCTCTCTTATTGTGGTTTTGCCTGGTGGAGTAGAAAAGAACACCCAAGTTGAAGGAAGGTAAGATTAACTTGTATAACTTCTGTAAAAGCTAGTTTACTAAAAGCAGTTGGAGTAAATTTCTTTCTCACACTGAACATCCAACATTTAAGCCCGACATCATGAGACTGATGACGGATTAAGTCATCACATGACGTCCTGCTTTTATCAGACTGAGTCAGATGGGTGGAGTCGCTGAATGCTGTGGTCCCAGTTAACATGGATACTTGGCCAGTATTAATTGCATTCTTTTCCTTTTTTTTTCATTTTGCTCTGTCACAAGCATTGACAAACTTATTCCCTTACTGTATTTTTACTGGTAGCTGTGTTGTCACGACCCAATAAAAAGGTTAAAGTAGAACTGTACCACCTAATCAGATCAACATGTCTGCATACCTCCATGCCAGAGTTTCAGAGCAAGGTCTGTGTGTATTTCTTTATCTAACAGCTCATCAAGAGAGTTTACTCAAGATATCACCATCTGTCATTTGCTCAGGGCACACCATACAAACAATCACAGAGGGATCCTATGCACCTTGGACTCTTGAGAATGAATTAAGATTGTTCTTGTTGGATTAGACTAAATCTATCTTATTTTCATCCCTTCAGGTTTGTTCCGATTGCTCAAACAGCAGCTGAAATTAGTTGCAGCTAAACACGTTTGAGTGATTTCTTTATAGACTTTTTGTTTTGTTTTGTTCGCCAAACTCCAGTACCTCTTGCATCAGAAAAAAAACCCAAAACATAAAAACATTTTGTTTACCATGTGTAGCTATCCACAAACCAGATCATCAAGACAAATTAGATTCGATTTCATGATGGTTTTCTTTTCATTTTCAAGCACAGACTTGAAATGTGTTTTCGGTTACTGTAGACTTTCTGCTGTTTTTGCAATTTATGGTCTTACCTTGGATTTTGTGAAACCAAAATGGAAACAAATATTCCATAACTATTTAATTGTTTGACATTGAGTATAGGAGACTTGAAATATCATCCTATTCTTTAATCAATTATTTTGTAGAAAATGTATATATATTTTTTATCTTTCCACAAATGTATTGCATTTTATGCATTACAAAGCCTGTTTTTAAAAAATGTTGTCGGTGTTCAATATTCAGTGATTGTTGGATGTGTGTTTGTGCTTGTCTCATTCCAAGGTGGCTTTTTAAGGCTCATTGCCATTTTAAGTGTTTGAAATTTAAGAAAACTTTATTTTAACAAAAGCAAACTGCTTTTAAAGAAAATCTCTCTTACCTACTTCAGATTTGACCTGCTTATATGTAATGACATACAACATAATTGTAGCCTAAATTCTTAAAACCATTTCCTTTTACAATTATGCAGATGCTAACTTAGCATCAATAACACTGATTGCTCTGACATGAGATTAGCTTTTAAGAAATTAAATGCCATGTTTTGAAAGCACACAACCTAAATTATGCTAAGGTTTATAATTTGTTTCCAAAGTAATCGGACTTAATGCGTACAGTTTCAACCTTAAATAAACTTGTGTCTTCCTCCTGCCGACATGTTTATAGTGGAGCAATTTGCTGAAAAGCTAGGTTAAGATTAGCATGTTTACTTTCTGTTTTGATGGGACTCAATTGTTTTGGTGGAACTCATTTGGAGCTTAACAGATTTCATTACAGCTCCAATGTGGTCAAACCTTACTGTGCTTCCGAAAGTTCTTTGCTTTGAGTGTTGTAAAATTCAAGCTGTCATAATCAGAACCATTGTGAAGAGTTAAGACACTGAAACGGGATTGCAAAGATTTGTTAACAAAGCGAATGACATGTAATGCAGTTTTACAAACCATGTTTTTTTTTTTTTTTAAGAACATGCCAAATGGCTCACCTGAGGTTCAATTATGAAAATCCCAGAGTTGAGTTTCATCAAGGACTCTTAAGTTCACTATTTAAAGGAGCAGTCTTACTCATGTTCTAATTATGTAAGCTTATTTTTAATTTCCTTTTATTCCTGTCTCTCAGCAAACCCCTGATGGATCTGTTGGTCACACTGTGTGCAAAGTATCACCTAAATCCATCAAGCCACACTTTAGAACTGGTCACTGCCAACAGGAACAGCATCAAACTCAAGCCCAATGCCCTTATAGGAACCTTAGATGCAGAAAAGATCATATTGAAACCGAAGGGAGAGGATAAAAATAAGAAGGCTGGTCCACAGATGCCAGAGGTAAGTTATCAAAACTAATAAATTCAAGAATCCTCTTTGGAAATTCAGTGACTGATCTTCATTTTTGTAAAGCTTTCACCTGCTGATACCAATTCAGATTTCAAATATAATAAAAACACTAAAAACAGATTATTTTTTTTTTTTTTTGTTCAAACCTTTTTGGCATAAGTGGCCCAATTGTCCTCAGTTATCCGATTAGTGACTCATTGTTTGTTCTCCAGGCTACTGTTCGGATGGTGATAAACTACAAAAAGACGCAAAAGACAGTGTTAAGAGTAAATCCTCGAGTTCCCCTCAGTGAACTGTTGCCAGCGATATGTGAGAAATGTGAATTTGACACGGAGACCACAGTTCTGCTGAGAGACATCACATCATCAGTCCCCTTAGATTTGTCTGGGTCTCTTAATGATTATGCAATAAGGGAAGTTTACGCAAAAGACACACAAGGTAAGATTTTTTTTTTTTTTTTGTCAAATCATGCTGCTAATTTTATATTTAAGAATTTGCTACTCATCATATTTATTCCATGGTGTACCTGACTGGACTATCGTTTCTTTTTCTGTTAAGAACAATTCAAAGTGTTTTTTTTAATGCACTAAATCTTTAAGTTTGTTGTCTGTGTGCAGGACAAGTTGTTTCTCCTGTGTGCCTAAGCTCACCAGTCCCTGCAGGTACCGTATTTAGTAATTGCAAACTGTATTGTGACTTTAAAAGATCAATCATATGATAGTTTGAACACTAATTCTGATTTGTTTCTTTGTGTTTTAGGACTGGTAACTCCAGGCAAAGATAAAATTCAGAAAGAAAAAGAAAACAAAGGCCTCTTCAGCAAATTTAGAAAAAGCAAAAAGAAATCAGACCAGGTGACTGCTGTGAAGCAAAACTTTTATCTATGTGCACTAAAGTGTCTTTTCGGTAATGATTCAAACCTTTAACTCTCTTGAAGCATATTTGTGAGGTAAAAGGGATGTTTTTTTTGCTTTAGTTTGCCAATGGTCAATGTTCACTGTGTTTGGAAACAGGCCTCTTATCACATTCTGATTGGATGTTTACTCTTTAAAGCCAACGACTGTCAGTGCCCCAGCTTCTCCTGTGCTTGTCAGCAAGCCTCGACCGCTCAGCATGGCCTTACCCTGCTCAAATTCAACTCCTATCGACTCTTCAACGTTCTCCGAAGTGCCAAAGAAGAGACGTGCGCCCCAACCGCCGATCCTCACGTCTCAGAGCGGTCACTCAGACTTCGGCACCCGCCAGAGAATCAACTCTGAACCCGGCACCCAACTTGATGGGATTCAGGTGAGTGAATTGTAAGCATGAGATCTAATATCTGATGCTAGCAGAATTCTGAACACTTGGATATAATAGTTAAATTTAATTTTCATACAGAGGAGTCCTGTAAGTCGTGGGTCCTCGACAGAATCTTCACTGAGGAGGACCAAACGCAGGGCTCCTGCACCTCCAACATCTACAAGTCCTAATGTCGAAAAAACTTTGTCAGAAGAGGAACATGCACAAGGTTTGACTCTTATTTGGCCATTTTGGTTTTAAGAGATTATTTTTTTTTTTTTTCATTTTTGTAATAGTACATTTATAAAATAACCTTTAAATACATTTGATTGGAATTTCTGTTGGAACTTTTAAAATGGACATCTGGCTTTTGACTTCTTTGACTCTTGCTCCTCCTAGTGGTTGTTACTTTGTGGTGCAGATGTTGGATAACAACATGGTCCTGGGACTATACTGTGAGATTTAGGGTAATTAATAATCCAACTCGGCTAAATTTTATTTTTGTAGACTTTTTTCCCCCCTTTTGCAAATGGAGAAACTTGTCTTTTTTTTTCTGGTTTTGTGCTATCAAAGTTCTTATGTTTTTCCCTTTTGGATAATATAAAGTTACCTGGTTATAAACATGCTTTCCTGTGATTGTCTGTGCCCCATTGTCCAGTTACAGGAAGCGCCACCCGTCCTGCATGCACAGAAATAAAAAGCTGAATATATTTTAAAAATATTTTGTACAAGAGGTCTTTAATAAAGAACAGACAGGTTTTTTTTTCTTCTCATGTTTGTGTTCATATGTGTTTTTATTCTTGAATTGGAGAAGAGATACATTTGACAAAATTTGCTGTGAGTAATGACATCCTCGTGTGCTTATTTATGTTTTTATCAAATTTTTTAGAAGTGTAACTTTAATACATGTCTTGTGGAAGGAAAAATATTGTTTAATTTTAAGCAATTCTGTTTTTCAGTCATATTATTTTTGTCTGCTTTACTTGTTTTTGTTTAAGTTGAATCTTTACCTGTTTTCCTTTTTAGTTTTCAGTTAGTTAAAATAACCTACATATGACTGAATGAGAATTTCAAATAACGACTTCTTTTTTCTAATGTTTTTTTTTTTTTTTTTTTTTTTTTTTACAGCAACTGCAGTTTCTTCCATGCTGCAGGAGATCAGAGAACAGGAGGAGGCTGCTGGATCTACAAGCTCTTCCACTGCTCCCAAAACCCAGGGAGAGAATGACATCCTCAACGTGTCCCCTGAATCCTCGCTCCACTCACCTTCTCCAGATGCCGAGAGTGGGAGTACAGTGGAGGCGGGTGGGGAAGATCAGTGTCTTGATCTATCCTCAGATGGCAAGTACGAACTCTAGTGACACTACATAAGGCTGTGCTACGTTTTCATCATTATGATTTACAACAGTTTTTTTATTTTTTATTTTAACATTTTTCTTTTTTTATTTTTTTATTTTTTTGTTGTTTTTTTCCAGACGAGTGGACAGCACTGTAAATGATTCTGCAGCTCAGGGTGTTAAAAGTAATGACACAAACTCATTTGAGCCCACTACAACTGGTAAGCACTTTCTCCAACAGATTTCTTTTTTTTTTTTTGAGTGCTGGGCACATTTAAGGGAAATCAGTTAAAGATGATGAGCTATAAAATTTATTTTTTATTAGCGTAGTACCAAAAAATAAGAATCCAACTTGTATTTCTTTCAGTGTGAAATTATGCTTCAGCAGTGAAAGATGTAAAAGTTTAGCCTCTTCTCCTTTTTTAATAAAAATACATTCATTTTACATAACAGATGTTCTATTTTTTTTTTTTTTCTCCTGCAGATAACGTTGCAGTTCAAGTTGAAGATGTTCACGTACAGCCCATCTGCAAAGACCCAAAAGCTAATGGCAATGAGAGCGGCGTACTTCCTTCTGTAAAAAAGGATGCAGAAGTTCAGGCGTCCAGTGACGCAAATCCAGAACCCCCTCGAGAGCTGCCCGATGGGTCGGCGAGTTCAGCGACAACCAGCACGCAGTGTCCCGCTGGAGAAGATGCTCCGGTGCAAACGGATTCCACAGGACTCTCTGGGCCTCCACAGCAACATGTGGACAAAGTCTCTTTTTCAACTGCTCCAGTCACCTTATTGCCAGCAGAGAAAAAAGATATGTCCACTTCAACAGAAGAGCTGGAACCCTCTGAACCCTCCGAAGGCGCATCGCTCCACACTTCATTAACCTCTCTGTGCAAAGAAAAAAAGTCGAGCGTGCCAGCCCCAAAGAAAGCATCGTTTATGCATGCAGCAGACTCTGAGCTAAAGCCGAAGCCTTCGAATGAGCTGACAAGAGATTACATCCCTAAAGTCGGGATGACGACCTACACGATCGTGCCTCAAAAATCTCTTGAGAAACACAGATACTTTGAAGTTGCACTGACACTGGAAGCGCCTCAAGAATCTCCAGGAGAAGAACTTGATTCTGTTTCTCCTGGTTTGAAAGAGGACCAGGGACAGACTGTAGTTTTAAGAGAGAAAACTGAACTAAACTCTAACTTACCCAGGGATGACTCGCTGTCTAGCACAATTAATACCACTACTACTGGTAGTACTACTACACTGCAACACACTGTAAATGGAAGCATACCTGAACCTCCTCCTCCCTCACCACCCATGACTGTCCAGATCCCAGACAAGATCTCCTCTGCTAATGAAGCTTCCCAAGCAGGTTCGCCAACAGAGGTCAAGGACATGAAAATTCCACCCGCAACTAAACCTAAGCCTGCTTCTTTCCGCTTGGCACAGCACAAAAAAACACCTGGATTTTATGTAACTTCAGCTGCTGAGAAAAGTCTTAGTGCCACTCCTGCCTCTGGCCTTAAGGAAACTCTAGGGAGTCCAGATAGAGCAGGCCTGCCCTCTCCACCTCCCCCTCCTCCACCACCGCTTCTTGCTCCTCCTTTACCTCCTGTACAGTGTCAAGAGGAGACGGCAGAGGCCGCTGGAGTTCAGCTTAGTCCAAAACAGGATGACAAGAATGTGGCCTCTATGCGAGTGACAAGGCAAAGCAGTCTGCCGTCAAGAGAGCTGGGAGCTAGGTTAAGCTTGGAAAAATTTAGGAGCTTTGCAGCTCCTAGACCTTTTGCTCCTTTGACGCCATCCCGCTTCGCCCAGGCTGTGTCCTCTGCTGTGAAAAGAAGCCAGTCTCTGTCCCACGGCCCAAAATCACCTCCCTCCAAGGTGTCTCCACCTGTTTCTCCAATTACAAGTCCCTCATCAGTCATCCAGTCAAAGGGTTTATCTGAACTCAAGGTTGGTCCTGAAGCAGAGGGTTGAAATGTAGTACCTTTCAAAAGTATTCACACCCCTTCACTTTTATATTTTGTCACTGTTGCACCACAAACTTCATGGCTTTTTAATTTTTCTATTTTTTTAAATAATAAACCAACACAATGTTATGTTTTAACTATGTAGTAAAAGAAAAAATTAGTCTTGGTATGTAAAAATATATATATTAGAAATAAAGATCTGAAACGTGTGTTGAACATTTGTATTTACCCCCCTTTTATTCCAAAACTACTTGTCTTCATTAGTCACATAAATAGAGGAGTTGCCAAGAGCAGCTCAAGAATCTGTCGTGGAACAGATGTTTGTTGATGTGCACTCCATAAAATTGATCTTGATAGAAATGTGGCAAAAAATCTGTGTTTGAAGAAAATCCATAAGACATGTAAAGGGTAGCCAGCAAAACATGTGGAAAAAGATGCTATGGTAAAATTAAACTAAAATGTGACTTTTTTTGGTCTGTTATAGAAGCAAAATGCTTTGTGGTAGAAAGCTAAGACTTCACATCCTCCTGAACACTCAGTCTCTATAATAAAACATGGTGGTGGCCAGAATTAAGAATAAAGACTTAAAAATTCTTGTCCTGATGTTCTCCATCCAATCAAACTCCATTTAAGCTGCTCTGCAAGGAAGATGGGGTGGAAAATGTCAATCTGTAGTTGTTCAAAGCTGGTAGACATTTTGCTGTGACTGTCGTGAAAAGTAGTTCTCCAAAATATTGGCTCTTTGAGGCTGAGTACAGATGCATTTTGTCTTATGGTTTAAATGTGACAAATGGTGTGACATTCAGGGGGGAGTGAATACTTTTACAAGTTGCTATAGAGATCACTATGGGTCAGGGGTGTCAAACTCCAGTCCTCAAGAGCCACTGTCGTACAGTTTTAGATGTGCCACAGGTACAAAACACTGGAATGAAATGGCTTAATTACCTCCTTGTGTAGATGCGTCACTAGCAAGGCTCTGGCGAACTGAATTATTCTATTCAGGTGTGGTGCGGCAGACACACATCTAAAAGTTGCAGGACTCAGGCCCTCCAGGACTGGATTTTGATACCTGTGCTATACAGTAGGTGCTCATTGAAGGGTTCTCTGCACTCATGGTAAACTACTGATTCTGGTTTTCTTTTGAAAACTGCAGGAAAAGAGTTTAATAAACTGTGATCCTTCTGTCCATTTCAAATTTACTGGAGGGTTTCTATTTTTTTTCTCATATTTTATGATTTCTACATATAGTAAATATGTTTTATTTGACCCACTGATTTTAAGCAGCCTTCCATTTAACATAAACTCCCTCTTCTCTCCATCCAGCAGGGTGAGGAGGTTACTCAGATGGCAAAAGAGACCGGACAGTAGCTGTGCTGTAATTTCTACAGCAATTTTTTATTTTTTCTTTCACCGTAAGTAAACTCTAGCACGAGACAATATTTTATTATCCATTTCCACAACAAATGCTCAATACTCTTCTTTTAGGAGGAGCTAATCTTGTTTTCATTTTTCTATAGAAGTCTTCATCCTGTGCTATGAACGAAGATGTGGTTTTCTTTTGAAACCTGTTTCCATGGTCTTCGCCAGGCTTCATAAACCTTTGAATTTTAATGATTATTTTTGTTGTATCATTCTTTTTATTTTAGACTATTTTTGGCTTCTTTTATGTGACAACCTTTATGCATTTAATGCAAAGAGTTGTGATCAGTGATGGTAAATAATCCTATAAATTATTAGTGATTCCCAGAGCAATAATATTATTGGATTTATTAAGGAAATGTATGATCTAAATAATACGGGATGTGTAAGGCAGATCAGGTCTGACTTTCAGTAAATGTTTCCATATTTAAGTTTTAGTTTCCATTTCAGTGGATTCAGAAGAGCACTGCCGTGTACATTTGTACTTGTTCTTGTTTGGTGATTAAAGCTTTTACCAAGCCACTTGTTTGTATTGTTTCCCGGCACAAACTGCTGAAATTAGATCCTTCAGAATAAAAGTGGTCATTCACAACAGGTAAAACTGGATCCTTGTGTGTGAGCCAAGAGCATGTTGCTGTAGGGTGAACTCAGTCTGTCAGCTCTCACTACAACAACAATAAGAAGCATGAGAATTGAACTGAAACCTCACTTAAAGATGCATAAAGGTAAAGGATTTCAACTATTTTTGCTAATGTTTATTAAAATAAAGGGAGAGCTTATTCTTTGTGAAAGGCTTTGCAGGTGACTAAAGAAATGTTGATTTAACTTTAGCTGTCAAGGTCAAATTTATTTATAGCTATAGCATGTTTCCCGCAACACAATGTGCTTTACAAGGAAGGACAACCAAAACATTAACAGGCATAAAAGAATCAAAAACCAAACGCAAGACAGAGAAAACTTCTTAAGACTGTTCAAATAAGACAGCTAGTATGATTAAAAACAAACCATTGGGGTCAATCTGCTAAAAGCCAGTTTAAAGGGAATTGAAAGTGCTCCAAAGTTTGTGCTGCCTTAATATTAAGGGGCAGGTTATTCCATAGTCTGAAACCTTCGTCTCCACCAGATGTGACTAAAGACTGAGGACTAGAAATCAATATTAGTGCGCTAGATCATGGTTTTAATTGGGGCATGAATAGAGAGTAGCTCAGACAAGTAGGATGGAGCAAGACCATGCAATGATTTAAAAACAGAAGGTAAAATTATAAATTGCATTCTGAAACAGACAGGGAGCCAGTGAAGAGAAGTCAACTCTCAGGGTATTTTGCTTTGTACCAGTCAGCAGATGAGCATCAGCAATTTGGACTAACTAGAGATGATGAATGGAGGATTTGTCCAGGCCAAAATACAAGGAGTTGCAGTAGTTCAACCTGCAGAAGACAGATTAGCTGGAAGATATGACTTTACCTTGGCCAACTGTCTGAGATTAAATAACCTAGATTGGACCCATTTTAACATTGTCTTTGGGGGGAAAAAAAAGAGGACTGTAGGCTCATGAGAATGTTCACAGCAAAAATAGACTGAATGTGCCATTTTTTGTAACCCACAATAGTTTTAAAAACAAATTCAGTTTGAACAAAATTGTTTTTCTTTTGTCAAACAATACATTGAATAAATTTGAGAAACTTCAAAATGTCAAACAAAACTGTAAACATTTGGTATGACGCATGACAGTTGTTTTTATCAGACCTGTATATTGACAATGCAACCAAATTATTTTGTATTTTTTGCAAAACACAATGAAGTTGATAGAGCCCTACTGGTGCAGACACGAAGTTGAATGTAATTTCTTTTTGGACTTATTTCAACTGCAAACAAAATCTCTAACGATGCAATTTAATTTTCAGAGGCAGATTCAATACTGTCATTATCAGACTGTGAGGCTGTTACATAGGCTCCAGTTTTCAACTTTCATCAGGTGTTATTTCTTTTTCTTTTAATATCTATTTTTTTCATTTACATCCTACCCATCTCTGGGGAGAAGGACTTTTCAAAATCTGAATCTTTATGTATGATGCCTATTCTATTACAGTGTCTATAACATAAACAAATAGTACTGATTAGGCCAAATTTTAAATGTTGATAGAGAAAATGCCAGTATTTAAATCACACTAAACCTTTCTTGCTTTAGGTGAGGTAACATTAACAAAATCACTTCTAGTCAAATGCCGTAACGTCAATATCCATTTGAAAATAGATTGATATTTTTAATCTTCTTCAAATTTACTTGTTGATAGACTTTTCCTTGGGATATGGTAGAATTGCATTTTAAACTGTATGACTTTATACAGTATATGATTAATAATGACAGCAGCACTGATAACTACATAAGGTAATCAAGGCATTGTGAACAACTGTCAATGCAATCTTCTAACAGACTATCTGCAGATGACCTGTTGAACATGACTTCTGGCTGTGTTTGAGCACCTTTGGATCCTTCTAAAACCAATTATAACTAAAATAAAAGAAGAAAAAAAATATTCAAAAAAAAAATAAAAAATAGCCAGAATCAAGTTATTGCTAGGTTTTATAAACTGAATAGCCATATTGCCTTCTGTCCAACTCAACAACTACAAAAAAATTAGAGCCATAAATGCAACCTGATTGTTTAAAATGACATAGCTTTTTTTATTGTCAGTATACTGAAAGGAAACAGCTGAAACTACTATTTTTGCGATTAGATTTACATTTTAAGATATTAATCAGCTTCTTTAGCATTGAGGCCAAAGCTATTAAGAGCCATAGTTGAGAGTCTAAATAGCCACATGTGGGAGACCTCTGGGCCCTATGTAAAGTATTCAAAGGCAGCCTTTGTTGCACAGATAATTCCAATAAAGTGTTTTCTTTCTTTTTAGAGACAGTTGTTTGTTCCCTTTAGTGCTCTGATTTGCTTTATAACTTTCAGCTTGCTATGTTTATGAGAGCCCTGTTGTAGGTTATGCGTTGTTTAATGTTAAAAAAAGTTATGGCTTTAACTCTTTGCAGCCTCTTGGTCTGAAACTCCCTTTGTCAGGGTCTGTTACACATTACCTTTCAGGACGATGTTATCGTCCTAACCATCCCCCACGTAGAGCCTGTCACTGAGTGACACAGCCCGCAGTGCAACCAATCTGCTGGACGAGCTACTCTTTACAACCGCAGGCCTTCTACAGCGGAGTAATTCTAAAGTGTCTACCCCGTCCAAAGTCCATAAGAAAAGAACAGTTAGTTTAATAGCCTTCTTGGACTCATTACCAACCCAATTGTTTAAAAGGTCTTTGTTTGCACATGTCCTGACATTAAGTTTGCAAATTCATCTCAATGTAAAATAATCAGGAATAAAAAAATAAAAAAAAACAACTCTTGATTATTAATCAACTTAATACAAATAAGACGGTTTTGACGATGATTGTGTCAAAAATATATTGATTGTGGTGGATCATGTTTGGGTAGGAGGGATCGTTTTGCCCACAGGGCCAGCCCTGTGGGCAGCAGATGAGCCAGAGAAACTTGTGTGTTACTGTGTGCGTGTGTGCATGTGTTCTGCTGAGCTGTAAGCAGAAGAGCCCCGCCAGGCAGCCTGCTGAAACTGGGCACAGTCTCCGGTCCAACAGCTCGTCTCTCTTGTTTCCTTCAGATGATGCCTTGGATTTAGCCAACCCACACAAGTGCTATGAATAAGACACTGGACAAAATACACACTTCTGGAGGACTCGGACAGAAAGCAAAGATTTTTCAGAGTGGCAAGGGTAATGAGAGTGTCTTCCCCAGCCCAGCAATCATCCCACTGGAAGATCCTTCACTCACTTCAAATGCTCAGAGGACTAGGACCAAGTTTTTCAAGGGGAACAGGTATAGCTCACTTTTCCTTACATAAACTGTGACTGGCACAAGTCTGCTTACAACAAGATGGATTATGAAAAATTCATCTACCTAAAAGAAAAACTCTGTGCAACACATTTTACAATGCTTCCAACCCTGAATTTAAATAGCACAGAGTTTGCATATGTACGAGCCAGTAGAAGAGCTCCACTGTTGCTTAGCAATACACTAAAAACCAGTTGATTGAGTTTTTAACTCGAGGTTAACCATTCATTCAAGTCACTAACAACCTTGTTTCCAAATATAATAATAAATTATTTTGAGAGTTAAAAAGACTTTATTTACAATACTTTCTTTACAACATGAATTGCTTACCTCTTCCAAATGTTAAAGCACTGCAAATGTAATACAGTGGAGGAATCAGGGGCTGTTTCTCTCTGTTCTTATCTAAGGCTTGTCGGTGAATGTGGTAAGTGAGTCAACAGGTAGTTAAGTGCAGGAGGGGTTAATGCAAAGAGAAACCTGTTTATCAACTCCTCCATACCTATTGTCTGCAAGAGCAGCAGAATCAGTACAAAGGCCCTGCATGCGCTGACATGTAGGCAAAAAGTTAAGTAACAATCCCCCACTTCTTCAAGGGTATAGATGCTGTTTTTAAGATAATTTCCCTCTCAATTGTGGTTGGGTTTGTAGCCTGTAATAATTATATTCATTCTGTGTTTGACATCAAGAAATAGATTTAACCCTCCTGTTAAGTTGCGGGTCAAATTGACTCGTTTTAAAGTTAAATAATAATAAAAAAAATAGTTGGAAGTATTTTTTTTGCATAAAACTTTTTCTATTTATCTTAATAGGTGCATTAAATTTAAAATTTATTCATTTTACACATTTGCAACGCCCCCTGTGCCTACATTTTACATAGATACTGTTCGGGTCAATTTGACCTGGCAGTCAAGTTAAAGGGCAAAAAGATTAAAAAAATGTCAAATTCTATATGTTTCCAGCTATGAATCATATTTCACCCCCCCCCACACACACACACACACACACACACGCACACACTTGCCCTCACACGCCTGCACACACCCCAACACACGCACACATGCACACAAGCACACAAGCACATTTTCTCACTGTTCTCTTTACTTCACTAGGGGACTGCGAGAAAGCAGGTGTTAATACAACTTTTGACAGGAACCTTTTCTGTTCCTGTGGGCAAACTCCACCCCCACTGAATGGATACTCAGCAGAAGTGGGGGTAAAACATAAATACTCTCTGCATGACTCATTTGTCTTGATTTTAATCAGTGGGTCAATTTGACCCAGAACAGCATATGTGTCACAAGTTCAATTATAAAGATCACTCCTTGAAAAACAAATCAAAATGTAATATAAAAAAATTACAAAAGATCAATTTCAAGGAAATTATTGTTTTTTTTTTGTGTCTAGGTTTTTTTCACTGGACATAAAAAATATAAATTCCATTTTTTTGTCTAAATGAGTAAATAAGTAAATTGTCGTCATAGATCCTTTATTTGTGAGAAATAATAAAAAAAAAACATCATTGCACAAATATTGATTGAAATAGTTAGTATTGGAGTTAATAATCAAATACAAAAATGTTTTGGAGGATTTTTTTGGTTTCTGACACTATTGTATGATTACACAATCCACGGGTCAAATTGACCCAGGAACATTATTGCTGTACCTCAGAAACGAAAATAACAGGCTTAAAAAGCCAAAAAAAAAAAAAAGAATAAAGATGTTGGAAAGAACAGATGAAAGTTGCCAGAGAGTGATGATGTCAAGTCTGGAACAGGATGTCAAACTTCACTGCCTTACCATTTTTACCATTTTGGGAAAAAAAAGTGCATCTGTGAAAGCTCTAGCTTGCATGTCATCTCATAGAATGAAGACTTCATTGGCTGTTTTTCAAGTGAGGATGAGGAAATCTAGATAGATGTTACCAGTGAGGTAGTAGCATTGAGATGTTTTGGAAAAATACCAGATTACTTTGAAACTACCCAAGGACGAGGCTCTCTGATTACGTAAGACTTGTGAAAGTTGATAGAGTGATCCAAACGTAAAATATTTATAGGCATGTATTATTTTTCTTTTCTTCTATAGTGAGATGTTTTGTGCTCAAACGTCTTATCAACTTGGAGCCCAGCGAGATAGTTGTCCATTATTCTCACACAAACCAAACTGAACAGCAAGTGAATAAACTGATTTGTTTTCAGGTAGTGTTTTAAACAAGTAACACTGTTTTTAGTGGGAAATTAGAGTTAATTAATTTTTATTTGAATCTATGCCTCTTTTCTACACAGCTCTTTTAAGTAAGAGTGGGTGCTCTCTCTATCCTTTGACGCATCAATACCCACCTACTTGTTTTGATCAAGAAAACGGCTCATGTCTGTTGAACAACAGTAATCACGGTATTAATACTAATTTTTAGTGTAAAAATTATCTGTGTAAAAATCACACTAAATGCATGTTTTAAATACATATATGTACTTTGAAAATCTATGAAAAGTTCAGTGAGGATTTATACTGTGTATATGTTTTATTCTTAAACATTTATAGGTGTTATGGCTCTAAAATCTGTTTGCATTTTAGAACTGACCTGTCTGAATTTGTTTCAGTTATAATCACTTTCACTTATATTACTTGTGACTGTGTTGATGATTCTTTAGGAATGTTAGAGAGGGGGAGGACTCTTCATCTTCCTCTGTTCCAAACCCCTTTCCTGAACTTCTACCTCCAACTGTTTCCTGCTCCATCTCTGAATGTTTATTGCCTTGGACAAAACCTAATGCAACTCAGGTGAGTCTTCCATTTACTGTAGAAAAGCATTTGACAACAACACTTGTGTTAGTAAAAACAGCACATCTGTTGTTTTCTAGCTATCCTCAATTGAAGGACATTCAAGAAAGTTGCATGATGCATGACTAGACTTTGCTTGACTGTTGATTTTTGTTTGAATTCATGACACGTGGATGGTTGAACAGGTTTTACAAGTATGGAAATTAAGGGTGCTGAAGAGATAAATGCTGTGTCAGGATGGGCAGACAATCTGCATAGTCTGTTTACTTTGGGAAAGGGATTTATTTATTTATTTTTCCTACATTCAGAGCCCACCATACAATATGAAAATGGGTGAACAAAGTAAGGTGTTATGTTGACTGTAGATATTATATTTTAAAGTTAAAAACTTCATGGTTCACCCTTTGAAAACCTGGCCAAGAGCCCACAGCACTGTTGTTTGTTTTAGCACAAAGTGTGGGATTCTCTTACTCTCGAGGCTGATTTGTATGCTGATGTTTGACAAGCTTTTGTTGCAGTGTATATTTATTTATGTATGATGAAGATGAAAGAGCAGGACATTTATTCAATATTAAGAAGAAAGCCTTTTTTTGCAATAAGACCTTGGATGCTTTCTTTTGCACAAAATGTCTTGTGCAACTCTTAGATATTTGATGGTAGGCAGCCCATTTACAACAACTGTAAAACTGAATATCAATGTGTTTTTTCTTCACTAGTGGAGTATTGTGCAGTGAGTATGCACAGGGGCGGATCTAGAAAAAATATCTATGGGGTGGCAAGGGGGGCAAGGATTTTTCAGGGGTGGGAGCGGCTTGAGACATCACCTGATGTCTTCCTTTAGACATCTTGTTACTTTTATTTTACATTTTCATTCAAACAAAATGCAATGTCATTGTTTGACCTAAAATACACACATTAACCATTAACAACATTATCTCTATTTCTTACTCTTCCAAGGACTAAATGCCTTGTATCTTCAGTCTGATTATAGAAGAGTCTTACGTGACACACTGCAAGTAAGAGAGCCTCAGCTGGACACATTTGCAGCTTCATTAAAAGTCAGCCTCAAAGATGATAAAAATATAGTTATCTTAGTTCTTAAGACACTGACAACTGTTATTCACACATTGGATGTATTACATCTCATACTCACACGCTCATGACCTCATTGTTTTGGCAGTAAATTACTCTGCAACAACTTGGACAGATATTGTACAGGAAATCCAAACCTTGAAACAAATATTTGGAAGACATTCAGGATTTTGGAAAGCTAACAATTATGAGTCTGTTTCAGAAGTGCATGGGTTTCAGACTCAAGTTTTCTTTCCTATACATTTTCCAGTGCGGCTGAATTAGTTTGGCTTGCAAACCACAAGATATTTCCTGGATGTGGGTCCCATACTATAAGCTTGAAAATATATTTTTTGTGGTGTATATGTGCTGTGTGGATTTGTGTGTGGATTTGTAGTAGCAGGGGGCAGCTAAAAGCAATGACTCATTGGAAAGCCTGAAATTCCAAAGTTTCACAATTAACAGCAGCTATAAATGATATAAGTGAGTTTGGTGCTCATGTTAAGCATAGAAGGAGAACACAATCAGAAGGTTTACTTGAGTTATAACATGTAGAGTTCAGGTCAAAAGGTCATACTACTTGCGCTGTCCCTGTTCAAGGTATATTAGAGATGCAGTATTAAGTATTTTCCAGGCACGTAGTACCATCTTACAGCACAACCATGTAACTATTACCTTCAGTTGTTATGAAAATGCTGTATATATCAAACATAACTGAAAAGAAATTTAACTTCACACTTTGATACCTTGAAATTGGGCCTCTGTCTCTTTAAGAAGTTCATACTATATCTGACACTCATACCTTGGCATATCATCAACAGCAACGCATTTCCATTACGCTGTTTCTTAGGAGCGTTGGACTGAGAAGTAATTTGTGTGATAAGCTCAGCAGATGCACACTTCCTCAAGGAGTTTGGTAGTTACTGGTGCTGCTAGTCTGAGGGAACTGAGGGGGTAACCCACACATGTGGGAAGGGAGCTCTGTGGGGGGGGAAGATTGGACTGCAGCCCCTTTGTGTTTTAGGCAACCCCAAATGGGTGCCATTAGAGATTCAAGGAGTTCTCAAGTGTGCATGAAAGAATCAATATTTAGGTAACATTTCATGAGAGAATACCATTATAAAATAACATGCAGCTCAAATCAATTTCACATAATACACTCCCTTTTAATTTTGGTCTTGGAAACAGTTTATTTAAACCATTCTTACCTGGGTGGAATGACTAAAGGATAAACAACAGCAACTATTTTTAAAAATGAAATTTGGGTGCCCATGCTTGGTACTATTAAGAATATTTTCTAATCCAATAAAGTTCAAAACGATACAACTTTCCAAACATATGAAGATCAAGCTCAATCTTAGTTTTTTATATATATAATTTTGAGGTTAAACCATTTAAAAGTTCAAAAGTGGACCTATATGTCGAAATCTGACTAAGTAAAAGTTCAAGACTAATATGCCATTTATGAGTGTTTGTAGACTTATGATCTCGACTGTATATGATTAACATGAGTGTGTAATCAATCTACTATTTGTTTCTTTTAAGTAAATTATTGTAATATTTGTTATTTGACAAATCAAAGGCTCCAATTAATACAGAGTAAAATTGTCAGTCAACCATCCAACTGACCTTTTTTTCTGAAACAATGACCTGTTTCTTCATAAGGTTGTTCCTCAAGTTGTTCCTTATGTATTTTGCTGATGAGGCCTGCCCATCATGGCTTGGCAGCCTCTCACTTATTCTTCTCAGCAGCATTCTTTGGAGAGACAAAGGGACTGTGTTTGTGTGAACAGCTGTTTTTATGTCACAAGTCTTGTGGTGCAGGGTTGTGACCTCCTTTCAGGAGCTCTCAAGAAACCCATGACATCATTGTTCCAAATTTGCTGCGCTCGGCCCCTCACCCACCATCTGATCCTTTCTGCAGTGGAAAATTGCCAACTGGTCCTCCCAGAGCGTCTTTGAGGGTTGTAGTTTCAGTTATAATTATCTCAACCCAAATACAAATCAACCAAAAACAAGGTTTAGAATTTATTCATGTATAACACATGAAATTAATAGAGAAAAACGATTAGTTGAAATCAACATTAGATAAAATACTGCAGTATAAAATACAGCAAAACATTCTTAACAAAAGCAATGTTTTAACCTAGATTTAGAACTGTAATGGTAAGAGCAGGGAGCACATGGAGAGGGAATTTGGTCCAATATTTGAGTCTTGTCTGACTTCAGAGCTCTTATTAAAAGTCACATGAGGAAAGCATATATTTGTGCATAAATTGCAAATTATTACAATAACGATATCAGTTATGATTAACAAAAATATTCCATCTTTTTTCTTTTAAACTTTGTGAATGTATTTTTATAAAAGCTACCTACTTCAGCTTTAATGTAAGTCTGAATCTTGACTCACATTAAGTGAGTGGCTTTGCTACTCACTTTTCACTCACACAATCACTTCTCATCTCAACCAATGATGGTAAGTTGATGAAACTCTCATATTACATAATGGTAAATAATGATATGCGTAGTTTGTGTTGAGCATTTTGATACTGGTAAAACAATGTTATGAGAAAACAGTGCATCATGATTGATCATATACCCTTAAAAAGTGAGAATATGTATTACATAGTTATGACAATATTGTGTAATACTTGTATCTTGTTAGCAAAATGACAGCATGCAGCGAAGGTGCTCAGGAACGGGAATGTTGACAGTTATAATGATGACAATAAATAATCAGAAATTTGGCTGTTGGTCCTCAAGCAGTGATATGCAAATTATTACATTTTTTAGTTTTCATGTAATTTTTTATCTAAGTTATTTCCTTTGTATGTAGTGTTTTATAGCAGTATCACCAAAAAAGCAAAACATTTTTCATTTATTTTCACAACTGGAACAAACATGTCAAATGGGAAATTGTCATGATACTATAACTATCCCATATCTCTATTACCCATTATAAGAATAAACAAAATACAGTGCAACAACCTTAATCTATGCCTTTTACTTCCAAAGAGGTAGGTTTCCTTTTACATAGTGATTCATCTTGTTTCAGTTTGGGTGTCTGGGTACAGCCTGCTGTTTTCTCTTTCTTTGTTTATGTTTTCTGGTTATTTGACTGAGCTTTTCCTCCTGAAAACTGTGTTTAGAAGTGTTGACTCATATGCTTGATAAGAGTCTGGCGAGAAGCAGACTTTTAGGTATCTTCACTGGGGTGAGAAACTGTTCTAGCTCCAAAGCACATTTTAAGTTTGGGTCTATCTCTCAACCAAAGGAGGAAAATGAGGGGAGTCTGACTAGATTATCTGCTATTACTCAAAATGCTTAAATCTGACCTTGAGGGTACAAAGCCACACATCATATGTTATACTGTGTGGTTATTGGATTTAAAAAAGGTGAAGTCAAACCCCCGTAAACTCTTAAAATGCACAACTGATATGAAGATTTTACAGGTAGCTTCCTTAGATTTTTCCATAATCTTTGTTCCTCTTATTTTTCTACCAAGTTCAAAAGTCGAGCTCTGGTCTAGTTTTTGGGAGGAGTGATCTGAATGCCAGCTCTGGCTAAACACTGGAACAACTTTGGTCGAACAACACCAAGAATCTTCTCTTTAGTTATCACTAATCAGACACAATTTCCCCTACAATAAATGTTTAGTAAAAACACAAACTTTGTAATTTCTCTCTCCTAACTTTAAAATGTCTTCGGAAAACATCTGCAGTCACATTGGTCACAGAAAGCAATTTGTTTAACAAGCTGTGCAATAAGTTTAATCTTATTGTTTAGTGTCAAATAAGATGAATACATGTATGGATACATACAATGCCTATAAAAGGTATTCACTCCCTTGGATGTGCTACGCTCTATTATTTTTACAAGTCAATCATGAGCAGCAAAATTGGTTGCTTTATTTTTTTTACGAGAACAAAATCAACTAAAACGTCAACGTGAAGACGGATTGCAGTGTCCAGATGTGCGAGCCTGATTCAAACCTATCCATACAGAGCCTGTGCTGTGATATGACGGAAACGTGCATCTACTAAATTTGGCTTTGAAGATGGTCAACATACTGTATATACATCACTTATTTTATCTTAAATGTTTAATTGTCTTTATTTTATAGGCATTTAACTTTGACATTAAAGAGTTTTTTTGTGAATTCTTTTGTCAAAAAGCCAGCTTTTGTTGATTCAATTGTAAAATGAATAATGAGGGTAAAACATCCAAGTTGGTGAATACCTTTTATAGACAATGTGTGTGTAGGCTGTTATTCTACTGTCAGCAGTCCATGTTTTGGGGCCTGTATGATCTCAGCAGCCGAGATACCAATGTCACATCATTGTGGTCGTTAGGTTCTAGCAGTATCTGTCCACAGCAAAGAGGACATTTGCTTCCAGGCTGTCTGCACAATATCTGCTCTTCTCTGAGAAAACACAATCAAACCGTAACTCTGCACCTTGACTTGTTCATAATAACATCTAGATTTTCAAGTTATTTAATAGCTCATAGATCTACTACTGTGTTTCAGATTATTGTGTTGTTAACCAGTACCAGACAGACTGGCATGCTTGACTTCACAGCAGACTCTAGAATATGTTGGTACAGGGACATTTCCAGTCAGGCCCGACCCAAAGTGTTTGTGAACTTCATACCTGGATAGAAAAAATGAATTTACACAGAAAATGTTGGAAAATGCGCACAGTACAGGATAAACTTAGAGTTAGTGAAGTTATATTAAAAGAGTTATAACCTAAAGTCAATTTTATTTCTGTTGAAACCTAAAACATGCTTGAATAAACATATAAAACTAGAAGTAAATAAAAGATGGTTCAACATGTTAATTTTGATGTTTTACATAGGAAATCGTAACAAAATTATGATATTGTATAGTGAGTCTTTTTTTTTTTGCTTGATCTGAAATGGATGAAACAGCAAATCTGGATGTAAAATTAGTGATTAAAATAAAGTGTTATTTACTCATAAATAAGATAAAGTGACTGATGGTTAAGCAAAACACACTGAGTTATACTGTCAGTTAAATTAATTGCTACAAAAGGGATGTTAGTGGTATCTCAGTGGCTGGTAAGCTTAACTGTAGACTGGCATCCAAATGGACTTCTGGTTAGGTTTTTAACTCAGTGAAAGCAAAAAAAAAAAAAATTGTTCTGCTGCAAATCTCAAATAATTAGTTTAATGTGTCAGCTGGTCCTGTATTATTCCTAATACATACCTGATATTAGCAGCGTCTACTTAAATTTCAACAATAAATGCAACCAAAGCAACTGTGAAATGCATTGATGTCTAAAAACTCGAAGTAGTTTTTATTCTGTTCCGAATACCTTCAGATCACAACAGAAGTTCTCTTTGAAAAGAGGTAAAAATAAAGGCAAAGTTGAAGTCCAATTTTATCAAGAAACATGCAGGATGCCCCCCACATCATGATAAAACTATCACTGTCCTGGTTAAAATGTTTCATGTTAACCCCTTAGTATGTATATCACGCCTCTGGTTGCTATTTTGCTGCTACAGCAGCAGTGAGGAGGGTCTTGACTGAAGCGCCAGCGGTCAAGGACAATGTGTCTGGAGGTAACTTTGTTATGGGAGCTGTGGAGACTCTGTTATCGCTTCGGCTCCATTAATTCCAATTCATTTTAGCCGTGTGATAACTAGCAGCGTCTACTTGTCTGTGCTCTCACAAATCAGTGAGCTGTGTTTCCAGATAAAGACTGAAGTCTGCTGTGGGAGGATTCTCTTTCTGCTGTCTGTTCTCATGAATTTAGTGTGAGCACAATTGTGTTCCTCATACTCCTCTGTGAAGGCAGTCTTTATAGGCATGTTTTAATTAGCAATCATAAATGAAATAGGGAAATATGTTAGATCTTTATTTTCTCTCGCAGTGGAATTGGGGGGCAGGGGGTTATATCAGCTTTATGTTTGTGTGACAGCTGAGGTGTTTCTTACTGAGTGAGGCAAAAATATTTGCAGCCAGATATCATTCCCACCAGTTGGCACAATGTCTGGCAAAAGTCCTTACATCCCTAAGCCTCTTTTTCACAGTTTGTAATGTTCCATAGGTAAAAGTCAATGTATTTTATTGAGATATTTTTCATTGACCAACACAAAGTGCGCTGTAATTTGAAGAAGAAGGAAAATGTTTGACAATGTTTTATTACAAAGGAAGATGTGGCAGTGGAACACTATTGTATAAAATACTGACACCAATATATAAAATTCTGTGCAAACAGAATTATATAGATGTATTGTGAAGCTGGCTGGCAGTTTCATTCCATGGGGATAGCAGGGACAGGGATGTTGGTCAGAGTTGATGGAAAGATTTATGGAGGTACGTAACAGGGCAAAACTCTAAGAAAATCTGTAGATGCTGCAAGACTTGAGACTGTGGATGAGGTTCACTTCCCAGCAGGATAAGACACTGAAACAATTGCAATTGTCACCAAGACTGCAACAGAATCAAAATATATTCATTTGTTCTGAACACTGAGAATAGTTCAGGCAAACCTAAGAGCTAAATTTGAGAATCCAGGATACTTGAAAAACGAATGTTCACATCAAATCCTAAATACACCCATTTTTCATGATATGCATGAAAAAAAAAAAAAAAAAATCAGCCTCTAAATATGTGCAAAGCTGGTTGAGACACACCCCACATTATACTAAAATGTGTTTCTACAAACCCTTGACAAAAGAAAGTAAAGTACAAAACCAGGCCATATTTTTCAGATTTTTAATTGAAAAGAAATTTGTAAAGCATACACTGTTTTCTTTTTCATTTGACAGTTGACACTTGACAGTTCTTCAACATAAAGAACTGTCAAGTTAAAACAATAAGATCCATTGCAGTTTGTTTTTCTAACATGACAAAAACTGAAAAAGTTCAAGGGGTATGCATATTTTTGTAAGCAAGTGCAGATATTCATAGTGTTTATATTTGTGTATTCTGGATTACAGATTTTAATAATCTAAAAATAGCTGTGTGGTGTCTGGAGATATAATCAGCTGAACCATCTCATATATGTGAACTCCAACACATTTGTGTTTTTCCTTTGTTTATTCACCATCTATTGTTTTTTTTTTTTTTTGTTGAAACAATCACTACTGTCCCTCTTATCCTGCACTCTTTATATCAAATCTGATTGACATGAGAAAATCCTTTTTCAGTATCTTGTTAATATGAGCTCCCTTTTTCTAAAAGGCGAGAAAAGGAACAAAAAAAAAAAGATATAACATTTTCAAGGACATAGGAGGAGTTTGTGTTGTGGGGAGGCAGAACAGTTTATTTTCTCACACTTGGAGGGAGCTCACTCCAAAAGGGTTTTATAGGATCAAGTATGGTTACTATGTAGAAAACATTCAGCATAAATTTGTCATTACCATCGTCACAGCTTTAAATTATTCTTGCCTTCAACTGCTGAATGGATGGTTTATCTCCTAGTCATCTAGGCGTGTAAGGCAAGAAGCATGAATTTCCATGCGAGAAGAGTCACCTTGCCTTCCATCACACCTCTATGTCTACAGAAGCGGGTAAGAATTAAGCAGGGATTTCCTGTATTCTCTGATATTGCCATAACAGTAAAGTTTTTCCCTCTGTTGTCTTCTGAGTTGTTGACATCATTTTCTGTTTCAGATTTAGATTTAGATTCAAAAAGTGTCACATGAAGTCCATTTTCAAAAAACTTTCATTCATGTTGTCATCATCTAATAATTTGCTTACATTCTATTCAAAACACATTGAGTTATTTTAGCTTCTTGGTTTTCTGTTAGTCTTTCTAAATGTAGTTTTTCATTAAACATTTTTCTATTCCACCAGTGAGTCAGTTACACTTTCAGATGTGTCTGAAAGACTTGGAAGTCTCTATCTTGTTAGACTGCTTTAACTGGAACTTGAGCACACCTGGTGCTTTGCTTAAAGGCTCATAATTATCTTAGGGTGTTGCAACAAATACTGACAACAAATACTGATTTTAGGGTTCCTTTAAAAATGTGTAATCTCTTCTTCCTTCAACATAAAGAACTGTCAAGTTAAAACAATAAGATCCATTGCAGTGGATCTTATTACAAATACTTGTTGAATTTGCCTGTTTACATCTACATTCTGGTGTTAAATAATAAGCCTTAATATGGAATATTATCCTAATATACATGAAAATGGCTTTTGTTCAACTCTCAAAACTCATGATTTCTTCCAGCAGTCACTTTGATATGCAAAGCTGCAACTAACCCTAAAGCTTGCTTAACTGTCATGCTTGATAACATTTATCGTTTTTCTGCAATTTGTCTTCTGTTGCACACTGATAATGTCTTTCTAGCTATTGCCTTCCAGTAACTTGTATCAGAGGGCAGGTTTGCCATAAGCAGCTGGTTGTACAACTGTTTGTAGCGGTTAGAAGCAGTACCTGGTCTGGAAGCCCTGCAGGAATCTGAAACCATCAGTTTTTCCAGTGTTATGACATGACTGGGGAGAAGTGGGAGGATAATTCAGATGGTTGTCTCAGTCCAGGCAGGAGGCCAGCTCCTCACCCTCTCACCGCTCAGTGACAGAGCCACAGCTGTGGGAGTGCGCTTCAAGGTTCAACCTTAGGAGGCTAATTGGCAAAATGGCACACGCTGTACTGCCCTTGAGATAAGAAGGTCTAATAGAGGAGTTTGTGTTCAATGAGACTATATTTAGTGCTGTATGGTAAGTTTCTGAATATACTCTGCCTTGTCTGGCTGTCTTTACAGCACGTAATGTACTGATGCCTTGCCCCAAGCTTCACTGATCACCTTGGCAAGACACTTTTTCATATCAGAAGTTTAGACAAACTTATTTTATTTCACATTTATGGGCCTCTATTGTTTATTTTTTGTTGTTGTTTTTTAATGATTGCATTGGTGTGATATAATTTGGTCATGAAATCAGTGGATTACTAAGACTAGTAACTTGTTTACAAGTTTACAATGTAATTAAAAACAAGTAAAGTTGGATGTACCTCAACGTTGGAATTCAATAATTTGATCAAGTTGAGAAAACATTAGGAAAGTTGGCAAAATAAAAGATTTTTACTCCAATGTAACTCATAAATACGATAGCACATTTTAGTTAGGTTTGCAATAGAACTAAACAATTTATAATTTTTTTTGCCACTTTTTTATTTTTAATCTCATTAAAAATTCACCAAAATTTTTCAATATGCAATTTGTTGTATACATATTAAAACATCTTGAAGTCTCACTCATTTTGTCACAATGCAACTTTTTTTATTAGGATGCACTGATAAGGCAACACTACAGTTGGAAATTATAAGTTAGAAGGAAATTTATACATAGTTTTTACAAATAATTTTTAAAAATTTTTCTATGCAAATTTGCATGTAGCCCCCTTTTACGAAAGCAGTATGGAAACATGTTTTACAGGTTCAAGACTATGGATGTTTCTACAAGTTTTGCACATTTAAAGATCTAACTTTTTCCCATTCTTTCTCGCAAAATAGCTTAAAACAGGAATTTTGAAATCTTCTCCCCAGATTATTAGTTAGATTTATGTGAGAACTCTGAGTGGGCCAATGTAATACATAAATATGGTCTAATCTAAACCATTTCTTTGCACCTCTGGCTGCTGATTGTGGACAAGTTGGAAGTCAAATCTTCACCCCAGTCTCAATTTTTATGTGCCTCTATTGGGTTTTCTTTCCTATTAACTCTGTCTCCCCAGAGGAAAACATCCCCACAGCATGATAATGCCATCACAGTCTTCCACAATACACAGTGATTTATCCAGGGGGGTTTGCAGTGTTTATTTTCTGCCCAGCAACTTTCTTAAAAATAGACAAAATAAATAAATCTATGGGAAAAGCTGCAAACTGAATTTTTTTACTGTTTAATTTCTTTCAGCAATGTTTTTCTTTTCAATAAAGGCCTGATTTTTGGAGTGCAAAACTAATCATTTTCCAGTCAACAAATGTTTCCACATGAGCCAAGGATCTCTGTAGCTCTCCCAGAGTTACCATAAGCCTCCTGGCTGCTTGACTTGTATATCCTCTAGTTAGCCGATGGGTTTATTGTTGTTAATCTTTTCCATTTTTATATAATAGATTAAACAGAGGCTCTGCGAGACCTTCAAAGCTTGGGGTATTGCTTTAAATTTCTCAACAACTTTCTCCCTGACCTCTCTGCTGTGTTCCTTGGTCTTCATGATGCAGTTGGTTCTCTATGTTCTCTAACAAACCTTCAAGGTCTTCACAGAACATCTGGATTTGCAATGAGATTAAATTACACACAGGTGAATGGTCTATCACATAAAATGTCAATACAATACATTGACATTTGTAATTATATTGTGACAATGTGAAGAAGTTTAAGAGGTGTGAATAAATTTGCAGTGCAGAATAATGCATACCTGTTCTTTTCATAAATTGTGGCTTTGAAATTGAACATTAATGCACATCACAATATAATTTAATGTACATTTCATTTTATTGTTGCACATTTGTAATTCTTAAATTTTTTTTTCAATATATCTCAAAAATGTTGGTATCCATGGAGTCCCCTAAGATCACAGTACCAGTTTAGGCTGTGATATGCTGCTTCTCTTGTCTGCTCCTTATATGTCTGAACATGGGAATCTGTTGTAGTTTTTCTCCACCTGTGTTATTGGTTATGAATGGAACTTTTGTTACTGCATCATGTAATGTAAACTATATTAACACTGAATGGTAGGGTTGTCTATTAAGTGCAGTTGTTTGCTTTATTTGGCATCTATTAATGAACTCTAAATGAACTAAATAGATTTAAGACTTAAAACGGTCATGGTATTGTTGGAAGCATTGCTTCCTTAAATTTTTGGACTCAGTTTGTTTGCAACTGCTCTTTGAGTTTTTGTGAGCCTTTAAAAAATATTATCACATGAATGTTATTTTAAAGAGATTTAAGCCATAGACCCTTACTGGTCTTACATATATCTCTCTTTTTGGAGGAGAGAGGATGCAGGTGTTTCAGTAGGGTGCCCCAAAGATGCATATATCTGGAGCTGGGAAAGCACAGTGCTAACAGGCTGTTTTGTCATGCAGCTTTCTAGTTTTACCGCGGCACAGAGGAAAACACTGAGATGGGGGAAACTCAGTGGGAACCAGCAGACACTTGCTGTGAAGTTTGATATGTGCTTTTATGTTGTGAACCAAAGGGAAAAACAACTTTGCAATTCTGTGGACTCAGTTGTATTTTGTGGTTTTAAAGCTTTCCCAAACACAGCAAGATGCCCCACTCCAAACAGAGGGGGAGCAGATTGATTAATAAAAAAAAAAAAAAAAAAAAGTTGAAGTTTCTCCATGTTATTGTCCACTCTTCACATCCTCATATGTGCACAACATACTTTGTGTATTTTGTTATGCTTTATGAAATAAATATCAAGTTGATGAGGCAGAGAATGTATTACTTTTAATTCCAGATCAGTTTTAAAAACACTTCATTTAGATTTCGTTGTGGCCTATTTCTTAAGTGAAGAATGATCTCAGTTGCTGCATGTTTGGAATGGTTCTTGATTAAATGTTATTTTCTTTCAGGTGATAAAAGTGTACGATGAAAACAACACCAGCAAGGCTGTAGAGGTGCCCACTGATGTCACCGCCAGGGACATATGCCAGCTATTTGTCCTGAAGAATCACTGCATTGATGACCACAGCTGGGCTCTGATTGACCACCTCACCCAGCTAGGAATAGGTAAGATATTTTTTTGTCTCCTTGATTTTCTGGCTGGGCATATTCCAATCTGAGAGAACCATAATTTATAAGGAACTGACAATATATTTTGATTAATTATTTTCCTTTTATATCACTGTAGCCCCACTGTTAATTATAGTTAATTGCCAGTAATACAGAATTTAGAGACATAAAATGTTTATTTTAGTTGATTTATTTAATATGCATGTCAGTAAATGCTGTTTTTTTCCAATCTACTTTGAATTGTGTTTAATGTGCACCTGTAGTATTATTATTGTTTTGCAGAGGCTGTCGTTCTGCATCAGCTTGTGCTAAATGACACATCATGTGTCATTTAGCACAAGTCATTGTGTAAATGCAGCAGAACAAACGTAGCTTTGTTTTGCCAGGAAGTGGCTGCAGCTTCACTTGGGTTCCAAGGTGAGGGGCTGGGCTTCGCTTGGCGTTCCTAGGTGACAAAATTGCGATGCAACAATTTAGAGGTTTCTGAAACAAGTCATTTTGCAGACACCAGCAGAACATTTACTTATTTCCAAAAATGCTCTATTTTTTATTTTTATTTTTTGCTCTTGGATTGTTTCTAGAAACAGATAACGGCATGAAAGTACAGAAATATGCAAGAAGTGACTTTTGCATAATAGTGGACCTTTAAACTTATAATTTAGACTTTGGTTTGATAATACACCCGTTTCCCTGTAACTGGTTACACACTTGTTAAAACCTTTCATTCATTAAGCTTTCATTCATGTTCTCCCTCTGTGTTTTCTCCAGAAAGGACCATAGAAGATCATGAATATGTTATGGACGTGCTATCAGGCAATGGGATGGAGACTGACAGTCGGCTGTATTTTAGGAAGAATTATGCTAAATATGAATTCTTTAAGAAACCGCTGGTGAGTTTGCCACAAAATTTTACTGAGTATAATATAATCAGACCAGTGGTGGTTCTTGCATGGATGGTGTCCTGGATAAGTCTATTTTCTAAATCATCTAAAATCAGGAATGGGATATCGTGCAGTGAAGTCTCACACAAAGCATGTAAAATAGTTTCCCATTTCCCTGTGGCAAGCAGATAGCACACTCTCCCCATTGAGAGATAAAATCAATAGCATCTTTGTTTAAAGCCTTGTCATGACAAGTAAGTTATATTTTTCTGTCAGGTGTTTGTTCCTTCCTGGGAAACTTCCCATATGGCCCACATCAAAATCTGCCACTGGACCACACACATCTTGTAACTGTTTAAAAGATGTATTAATGTTAAACAAATTTTGCTACATTTTGTAGGACTTTTTCCCAGATCATATGGTTTCCATATCAACAGAAACTAATGGCATTGTGGATCACTCCGAGCTTATTGAGGTATGAAACTTTTTGATTTTGATAACCAATGGTATGGAAAAAATGGTCAACTCTTTCTCCCCCCCAAACAGACCTTCCTCAAATCCAGCACTTGTCCTGAGATCCATGGCCACCTTCATGTCAAAGAGCAAAGCAAGAAATCCTGGAAGAAGTTTTATTTTGTTTTACGGAGGTCAGGGCTTTATTTCTCCACCAAGGGAACTTCTAAGGTTAGTAAAATAAACATTCAATAAATAATTAAACAATGTTTTTGAGTATTTTACTGATATAATTTCAGTTTACAATTTCAGAAATATACATCTACTTTAGTTTCAAAATAATTATTTTTGCATTATCTAAGGTTGATGCAATTTGTCCTCAGAGGGGGTCTAACTGCATAAAACAAATTGGAAAACTCTTTTCGCCGTAAAATCAATTCATGATCTGTTCATCCTCTGCATGTGCACCAAAAGTGCTATAAAAAGGCACTGGAGCAGGTTGAGCTTGGTTTTCCTGAGGCCAGCTGCAGTGGAAACCATACTCTGTGCTGCAGACAAGTGAAGCTTATACCTGGTCTGCAGCCATGCCAGCACACCCACTTTTCAACTGCTTTCATTTCTTACAACAGTAGGTTGTTGTTAAAGTACAGGTAGGTTTGGTATGGGGCCCGCTTTTCATCCTGCGTGTTTACAATCCATCTGGTGTCTTGGTCAAACACTTTGCTAGTCAGTCAGCAGAGACATTAATGGCTGATGCATTACTTTAAATAAGGAAGTGGGAACAGTGTGACACATGAAAGCAGAACAATGAACGTCTTTCAGTTTTTTTACTCAGAGAGTTATCTTTGACACAGTGTAGCTATTGATACTGTCTCTGTCTAAATATATGCTTATCTCTTTCATTAAATAATTTGATTTTTCAGATAAAAAATCAGTTTCAAATAACACGTTCCAGAATTGAGTTCTTACATTTTCTCATTTCCATGCTAATATAATTGCCAATACAATCTATTTTGACTTCGTCTAAATATTTTAAAGAAACCGTGATAATTTTTTAGGAAAATATGCTTTTGCTTTCTCATGTATTTTCTATTAATCATTGTGACATAAAATGAAATAACAACCATTACCATTGGCATGTACATGTATATTGACCAGACATATGTCTTGGTTCCTCATGCTGTGTCCTATAAAGATTGTTATACCTCCAGAACTTTCCAATAATTTTAAATGTATTTTATTGGGTTTTAATGTGACAGGCCAACACAAAGTAGTGTGTAATTGTTATATGGATGGATAATGACACATGGTTTTGTAACTTTTTTTTTTGAGAACAACATAAATCTCTGTGTTTACATATGTCATCAGCCACATTCAGTCTGATACACCTAAATAAAATCCACAGCAACCAACTGCATCTTGTGCCTAATATGAACAATTTTGGTGTATAAGGCTCTGTATAACTTTAGAGTAACAGTTTTAATGATAGGCAATTTGTTGTTCTTCTTTTTTTTATATTTCCATTTAAGCTCCTAACTACAGCAGTCTTTGCTGTATTTTCACAAGAAGCTCTGTTTGATGTATAGGAACCAAGGCATCTCCAGTTCTTTGCTGATTTCGCAGACAGTGACATCTTCACTGTTTTATCAGCCAAAAAAGCGCACGGAGCACCAACAGAGTTTGCTTTCTGTGTCAAGGTAGGGAGAGCTTCTTTTACTTCATGATGTTTGAACTTGTTTTAAAAAGAGAAGAGAACTATCAAAGCTTTCACATTTCCAACACACATTGTACTTTAATATTGTGTCTGCTTGTTACGTCTCACTGCAGGCTACAAAGTGCAGTTCATCTCGTGATTTGAAACTGCTTTGTGCGGATGATGAGCAGACCAAGACCTGCTGGATCACAGCCATGCGCTTGTTAAAGGTTGGCTTGCTGATGAATAACTGTGGCTGATATGTAGGAAGAGGAATGCTGAGTCAGTGCTAGAATCAGATTTAGCTTTGGAAAGAGGTCAAGGGAAACTATCGAGTGATGCTGGATTAGCATTCCCGCTCTTGATAGAGGCAGCATGTGTTCATTGTCTGGATATCTGATGGAGCAGTTTAAGGCATGAATCCATCACACTCCTCCATAAAAAGAAAATTGAGTGTAGAATAAAACATAAATTTCAGTGGATATTTTTTTTTTCTTGTCTTCACAACAAATAAACAAGGTTTAAAAATTAAATGCAATGTAGTATCTGGGTTCAAATTAATAATTTTAATCTTCTTCATCTTTCAGTTTGGGATGCAACTTTACCAAAACTTCATTCAGCCTCATCAGAAGCAAAAAGTCTCACCAATGGTAAGCTGAAGTCGTAAAGTTGTCTGTAGTAATGGAAGCCGAAGGTGTTTGTGTAGTGTTTATTTGCTAGTTAGGTTATTGTAAATTTGTTTATAAATTTCTATTCCTAAATATCAGCCACAGTTTGTAGTTTGGGCCGTTTTGTACCTGTCATTGCTCAGTGTCTTTCTTATTGTTGAATCATAAACTGACCTTAACTGAGGCAAATGCGGTCAGCAGTTCTTTAGATGTTGTCCTTGACTGTATCATGACCTCCTGGATGAGTTGTCAATGCACTCTTGGATTACGTTTGGTAGCTAGCCAGTTTTAGGAAGCTTCACCACTTTCCCACGTTTTCTCCACTTGTGAATAACAACTCTTGCTGTAGTTCGCTGACTTCCCAAAGCCTTAGAAATGATTGTGCAACCCTTTTCAGAGTGAGAGACTTCAATACCTTTGTTTCTTATCTTCGCCTAAGATTTTGTAAATAAGTCTATGGTGTGATGTTTTTGGGATGTTTAAATATTTTTCAATGGATTTATTTAAAATCAAACATATCTATCAAACTTAGATGTCCAAAAATCTGATGATTACAGATAATATAGAATATGACAAAGGAGACAATTATATTTTCTCTTTGGGCCAGGCTAGTTTAGATACCTTTATTCTATTGCCTGTGCTACTTTTTGATTTTACTCTGGTTTTCTTTGTCTAATACATTTAGACAAAAAAACTGCAAAAACAAAAGACATTTGTATGGCACTGTGTGTTTTTATTTCTTTGTATGTGTGGATCGTTATATGTTGTTACCAACACCTTGTCTGATTTCCATGTCCATAGAGCTATAAAAATTATGTTTAGTGAGAACATTTTTGACATCTTCCAACATTTTCTCTCTGCTGTAAAAACTATACTACTAGGATTTCTTTGTGAGAGAATACTTGGCTAAGTAATGGAACATTATAAAAGTAAACAAGAGTCTAAAGTGGACTAATAAACTTGAACCATGAGACAAAGTTCTATGAATTGCTGAACATTTATACTTACTGAATGGTCTTTAATGCAGTACTATAAATGTGTCATATGTTAGTGTTCTTATTTTAGCCTCTGTTAAAATAAATCAGTCAGTGAAGCCTTAAAAACAATGTGAAAGCATTAAAAATGCAACAGTGATATTTTTCTGTAGGACAAATAACTCACCTTCAGTGTTTTAATGTGGACTTCATGTCCCAGAATAGCCTCAAACTTTACTGAGGCAGCAAACAGAATCTATTTATGGGTTATGTGCATGCTCGCAAGCTGCCAGCCTTCTAAAAATACATAATGATCAGCTGCTCTCACATTTGACAGCTCATCCCTTCTTCTTCTTTTCCTGCTGTCATGGGGTCGAATGCTCCCTGGCAGACATAGCCAGGAGGATTTGCTAGAAAGATTGGAAAGTATGTGAATCAGCTCGATGCCAAGCTGGGTAATTAAATTTTATGTATAGATAACATGATATGTTTCAGCAGAATTGCTGCCATTTATAAATGATAGTTGAGCTGATGAGTATTTATGGCATGTGATGTGGGTCAGAAAGGATAAACAGTTGTAAAATAAAAAAAAAATGTTTAAGAGCACTCATTTTAATTGCAGAGCTTAGTTGGTGGAACAGCAATAAGTGTTGCAATTTGAAAGCTTTGAGGTAATCCTCATAAGAAGAATTTTCTTGACTGTGTGTGTAGTTTAGAGCCACTCACTCTATGACAGCTTAAAAGAGTAAAATGTGCCCATGTGTCATTCTTTCCAAAGCCCCTCTAATCCCTTTTCAATAGGGCTTTCTGTCTGGAATTATCTAGAAATGATGAGGATGGAGTCACATTGCACAGACACTAGGTGGCAATATAATCCCACATTGCAGCAAGTCTTTAAATCTTCCGTACCCTATTAAAGGGACTCAAATAAAAACAATCTGGATTTTATTTCCATGATTTAGATTTTTACTTGCTTGAACTAATGTGTCTTTTATGGTTTAATTACAGTGACTAAAACAATATATAATTTCTTTACCATTTCAGAGAAGCATCTCTGAGAACTCACTGGTGGCCATGGACTTTTCTGGTCAAAAGACACGAGTGATTGAGAACCCGTCTGAAGCTCTCTCTGTGGCTGTGGAGGAAGGCCTGTCATGGAGGGTGAGTCAAGGATTTCTCAACAAGTATCTCAGTCTATGCACATAGAGACTGGCTTCATGTTAGCGTTGTTTATTAAAAAGGTAGAAATTTGTTAAAAGGAATTCATGAGGTAATTCATAAATCTACAAAATGATTTATGGTTTTTACTTTTTATCCAAAATATTTTATAAGAGTGGTATACCTTTCTATATAATGAATGTAAATGCACACTCTGGTGCCTCTAAATGGAGTTCAGTGCAACTAACTGCAGAAGTTACCTTATTATTGAGTAGAGTCTACCACTGTGTATTTTATTCTCAGTAAAAGAGATAGTTTTACATTGTAACGGACAAGCTGAACAAGGCATTAATCTTAGAAACAACCAAGAGGCCCTAGGTAACTCTGGAGGAGCTGCAGAAATTCACAGATCAATTGTGAGAATTTGTTGACAGGGCAAATATGATTACTGAGCCCTTCAGATCTGGGCTCTGTGAAAGAGCGGCAGGAAGAAAGCAAGAGGGAGTCCAGTTTGCAGTTTTCCACTTGTTACATAGGGAAAAGCAAACATGTAAAGGAGCTCAGATACAATGAAATCAAATTTTTAATATTTAACCTGTGTGCAAAACACTGTTGATGCTGTCAATGCAATCTGACAGAGCTTGACTTAATTTGCAAAAAAGGCAGAGCTTTCATTTGCTTGATGTGCAAAGCCGGTTGAGAAATATTAAAATCCATGCATCATTTTCTTCCTGCATCAAAATTATGTGCTGCTTTATATGAAGAGTGCTTTGAGTAGTCAAAATGATTGGAAAGTGCTTTATAAGTTCAGTCCATTTAACATTTACCATTAGTCTAGCACATAAAATCTCAGTAAAATAAAATGAAGTTGGTGGCTGCAATGTGACAAAATGTAAAAGGACTGGAATATGAATACTTCTGCTAAGCACTAATTGAAGACTTCTCACAAAGCCATGAAGATGACTCAAAAGAAAACAAGTTAACTGAATATTAACATTATATATATATATATATATATATATATATATATAATGGAGATCACTTATGTCTCCTTCAGAGGAAAAGCTGCCACCGTTTGAGTGGTCATGGGAGCCCCTCCTCCACACAGAGCTCTGTTCCAAACCTAGGTATGTGAGATACTTCTCTATCTGCTCCACATATGTACACATGTAATAAAACAGCTAACTCCCAATCTTTGTGCTGCAGCAATCCACTTGGCTCAGCCGTGGTTCCATGGAAAGTTGTCTCGGGAAGAAGCTCAGCATTTAATTACCCAGCAGGGTCTTATTGATGGGTAAGTTGTTAATTCTCTTTTAGCATATTGTCTTGTTTAAGACAATTGGGATTTTGCAAATAGAGTGACCTCTTGCCTCATATTATTTAGAGAGTTTTTCTGTCTTAGCCGATTTGGAAAAGAGCAAGTATAACAATACTTTTATAATTGTTTACACTTAGACCAATCATGTGCAGTTGAGAAAAGTATTACTTACCAATGATGTCCATTAAAATGGCAAAATTTTTGTGCTACAGTATCACAGCTTACACTTTCCTTTGCTTTAATTTGTCAACACATCAGTGATATCTTTACCAAGACAACTAAAACAACGATCTTTAATTTACTATATTATGTTTTACTACTCATCTCAATAATTCATAAATCTTTAAATATTGGTAAGTCTCAGAAGTTGTATTTTAACATACATGCTTTGTCTTGAACTAAACTAACGGGGTTTCTTCCTGTTCCAGAGTGTTTCTTTTGAGGGACAGCCAAAGCAACCCAAAGACGTTTGTTCTCTCACTTTGCCACATGCAGAAAATCAAACACTTTCAGATTCTACCAGTAAGTACAGTTATTTTCATATATCTAAACTAAACTGGAAAACATTTTTTTCTGATTAAAAGGTTGGTCAGATGAGGGTGTTTTTACAAATACAGACCAAAATTATTTTATTTGTGTTAGTAAATTGCCAAAAAGAGAAAGAAGATATATGTCATAAGATTATTTAACATCTCCACAGTCAAAGCTTAACTCAAAATTAAATCAAATTGCCCTGATTAATGGCATTGGTTGTTTTCCAGACCAAATTTGGAATCATAGTATAAAACAGAAACAAACACAAAAATTTAAAACTCTATGTTATAAACTTTATTAGATTTCCTCCAACTTTTCTGACAGATTGGATTATTTGATGCCTGAACAACGCCAATACAAACAGTTTCCCTGGATTCACATACAGAAGTTCCTAGCTGCAACTGATGGAGAGTTGTCATGCACCATTTTTGTTTTCTATTTTCAACCAAACTTCCAAATGAGTTGAGATTCACCTGTGCATTTACTGTAAAGAAGATGGATGACATCTACGCTGATATTTTACCTGCAGTACAGCTTAATATCATTATTATGCACATTGGCTTATTTTTCATAGCCATCTTAGTATCTTTTGTTGCAATGACACCAGACAAATCTCCTTGACTTTTATGCAAGTTGTTGTAAGATATATATCTACCATTTCCATTTAATTTTAGAGACGTATAAAAACTAATAGGAGGTGGGAAGACATGTCTGGGGAAAAAAAAAATATCTTTAAACCACTTCCATGATTTTGTTATTAACATATAGCTCAAGGAAAAATATAAATAAAAAAACACTTATAAAGACTTAAATAGTTATACTTTAAGCCTGTTATCCTTATATAGTGTTACTTCACTGTAACATCTATAATGTTGTGTCTCAGTCATGTGAACACAAGTCAGAAGATGGTTGGTTGTAAGGGTACATTTTATCCAACTAAATCACAGTTTCCAACAAAATAGGAAAACATATTGAAAAACAGTGGTGTGGACATATAACCTTATTAAAAATTGTATTTTACTATTAAAATGCCATAAATCATCTTAGAATATATTGTAATAATTTGTTTCAAATGTCCAGAAACGTGCGATAGAGCAAATTGAGGATTTTGGATACCTCCCTTTTGTATTTATTTTCACATAATCCAACTTGACTCTAATTTATGGATTATATCTGGGGCTCCTTGTTCTTTTGGCTCAAAACATGTCCTTGTATGACAATATTTGTACATTTGAAGTCATTATCATATACTGTCGAATAAACCTAAATAAAGGTTTAGATCTCCATGACAAACAGATGAGAAGTGAGCCAAACATGTAAAATAAACTCTGCACCAAAGTCAATTTCACTTGTTTTCTATTTGCCACAATTGGCAGTATCTGTATTATATTTGTCTCTGTTTCATGTGCACATATGAATGTGTGTATTTGGTCCATTTTAGGTGGACGAGTTCTATACTTTGGATGACGGTCACACACGATTTACTGATTTGATCCAGTTAGTGGAGTTTTACCAGTTAAACCGTGGGACTCTTCCCTGCAGACTGAAGCATCACTGTATCCGGATCACACTGTGAAATGGACACTCAAGACTCCCCAATGGGCCCTTTACTCTGGATTTTGTTGGACGATTTTTTGCCTTACAGAAGAACAATGTAGAGACTATGGTTTTCACAATGTGGAACATTCTCCATCTTTATTTTTCTCTTTCAGGAAAGGCCAGCTTTCAGAATGGACTGTATGACTATTATAGCTTGCAAATAAGATTATGTTTTAACTCAGTTGTGTTTCTACATGTTTTGGGAAATCTATTTTGCAAAGCCTAATCATGATGTTTTGCTCTAAAAAGTGTGAAATTGTGTCACTTCACAATATCAGTGAAACTTTTTTTGTAATAGCTGATTTTCTAATGGTGTGCACATACAATATTGCTGAAACTCCTTTATACTCTACAACCACAAACTTTATTATATTTTATTGGGATAAAAAAAAAAATAAAAAAAAAATAAAAATCTGAAATTTCTCTCTTTGCAATTACAGCTGCAAATGCTTTGGAAGATGTATCTAATGACTAACATTTTCACAAAATAGCTTTTCCCAGTCATATTGGATGGAGATCTTCTGTAAGCATTGATATGTTTTAGAACATTAATAAGTTTTAATTTAAACTATTCCGTTGTAGCTCTGGTAGTAATTTTAGGGCTTTTATCCTGCTGATGGGTGAATCTCTGGCCTAGTTTTAAGTCTCTTACAAGTTTTCAGTGACCTCATTTGACCACAGCATTTATTTTTCCATTCTTCCACATTTGCTGTGTCTTGTATATGTCTTGGGGAAACCTCTTAAGATTTTCTCCTTGCTGATTTTCTGTAAAACCCAGATTTGTGGAGCACATAACAAATATCTTCCCTGCCTTCAGATTATCCCACCTGAGTGGTGGATCTCTCCAATTCCTCCAAAGTTACCACAGGACTCCCAGCTGTCTCTTCTGATGAATGCACTTTTTACCTGGCCTGCAAGCAAAGGCAGATAACCTCATTGGTTTGTAGTATTACCACACTCTTTTCATGTCTTGATGATGATGTGAACAGATGTGAGACCTCCAAAGCTTTATACCTGATCTGTCTGCTGTTTCTTGGTCTTTCTGATGTTGTTTGTTAACAAATGTTTTCTAACAAACCTCTTCAGTTGTTGAATCAAACTAAGCACATGTGAACACTATTTACTAATTAGTTGACTTCTGAGCACAATTGATTGCGCCATTTTGTTTTTTATGGGCACTAGATGGCTTCTGAGTACAATTAGATGCCACAATTTAAAAGATTTTACGTGCAAAAAAAGGCAAGCCTGCAAGAAAACTTTGAGTTATGTGCATCCCAATAAAAATATATTAAAGTTTGTGATTTTTAAAGTAGAAATAAATAGAAAAAAGTTAAGGTGAATAGCTATTTTGGAAGGCATTGTAAACATGATTCATTTCAAATAAAGAAACATGTGCTTAATTGGATGCATGCAGTTCTGAAAACATCAGTAAGAACAAGTTTCAGCTGTTCAACATAAATAGGGCTATTTTTTTCTTGTTTTTGTACCTCTCAGTGTTCAGGATGCTTTTTTTTTTGTTTAGTTGAGAGAAACAGCCTCTCAAGAAATAGTACAGCGTTTTCAGCTGCAAAACAGAAATAAAAGGAAAATGGTGAGAAAAGTTTGTCTTTCTTTAATTACTTCTAAGCTGCCTTAAGAACAAGAGCAACAAGGTGTGTCTTACAACTTTTACCTTTCAGCCATCATGAAGAAATTGTGTATAACCGATTTTGATCATATTGAATTCACCTGTAAAATAAAATGAACCCGTTTGGAGTTTGTTCTTTTTGCTTTCTCACCTGGATTGATTGTAACTTGATGCTATACAACCACTGTAGATCACCGCTTAAAGGCAATGTCAGAAATGTTTTTGTCATGGTTGTTTGTATACCATTAGCACTGCTGTGCAAAAGTAGCATAATTCATTATTATTATAAAAAAAACTACATTATTAAAAGAAGATATTTGAGTCACTTTAAAAATAGATGTCTGTGTTTAATTTTAGCTTCAAAATTTTGCGTTCAATTAATAATATGTCAGCAGCTTAACCTTTATAATGCATGTAGATGGGAAGGTAATTGGCATTGTTTTACCCTTTATTTTCTTTTTTATTATTATTTAATCATCACTTGGTCCATTCAAAACAAGTATTACAGGCTAACCAACAGAGGTACTGATCTACAAAATAGCAAATAACCAACTAAATAAGAGAACTAACAACAACAACAAAACAAAAACAAAACAAAACAAAAATAAAGGAGGTACACATTAAAATGGACACATATAGGACAAAGACAAAACACAGAACATAACCAAATGGTGTTGATTAATCTACGTTACAAATATTTTGGGTAGAAAGGTAAAAAAAGACAACAACAACAACTATAATAAACAAGCAAAACATAAAAATACATGCCAGAATAAAGAATAAATAAGCAAATACATTGAAAGCAACTAAAGAACATGTTTTGTGATTTTTTTAAATTTTTTTTTAGTAAATTGTCCCATTTTCCCTCCCTTGCCCTGGTCTTTGTTTCCACAGTGTCATTAACTCACCAGTATTGAAATGGCATCTAGAATAATGGAATGTATTTTATTGATTCTGATTGATTTTTATCTATTGCTGTTTTTGTTCAATTGATATCTGTGGTGTGAGAAGATCTAGCCATTGTAATGTACAATTTTTTTTATTTATTTATTTATTTTTTTCCCAGATAAGCTGTGTTGTTTTTTTGGCAATAGTCAGTGCCACAACCAGCTATGTGTGGATCGATTAGGAACTTATGTTCAGTTCCCCTAGATTGCCAGTTTTCTCACATTTGTCAATAAGCTGCAAGATTATTTATTAATCAGTGTATGTCAATGGTCGCTAACAAAGACATAGCATTACATAGACCATGCAGGGTTGTCCCATGTCCAGTATCTGTAACCTAAAATAACTTGAAGCTGTTAGAGATGATTTCATGGTAAATATGCATCCATAGAGCTAGATTTAGAGCTAACATCTAAACCAAAGTTTTCTCTTGTGGTATCCCTTTCCCCCATATTATTTTCACGCTATAGTGTACCACACTGACATAGTTTGACAGCAGCGGGGTGCTGTGGATTGGCTGGTTTTTAGATGGAAGATCAGAAGTTTGATCTTCTGCCATGTGTCGAAATGTTGTTGGGTGAAATGTTGAACTCTATCTCAAAATGGGTCTGGTGTGCTGCGTGTTAAAGCTCTAGATAAACTACCAAATTGATGATTTTGTACTAATTACTAAAGTAATGAAAGGTAGTTAATGCAGAACTGGTTATATAAGATTTAATTTTACTCCAGTTTATGAAAGAAGGAGCAATCTGGCTGAAAAAGTTACAGCAATAGAGAATTTAAATGCTACAAGGAAGAACTGTCTTATAAATGGGAACATTTGATCCAATACTTCAGTTCTGATGCATGCATTTTAAAAGAAAGATGTATATTGACTGACTAAACTCAACTCTTGTGACATGTGTTATCTTGGTGTTGTTGCTTTGTCTGACTGGATTTTACCTCTGCCACACCCCAAGTAAAAAGGTTATAATATATTTTTTAAAAGTAATATTTATTTTAAAACTCACATAGAATAAGATATATACGATATTTCTATCTAATAAATCTGTTTTATCTTGATTTAATTGCGGATGTATAAGGAGATACAAAGACTGCACTGACTGTTTCACTTTTTTGTCTGTCTTTAAGAAATCAAACATTTCTCTCAAGCCACCAATCTAACCATTTTACATTTCATGGAAAAAGCCACCTTTACCTTCATCCACTAGATGGTACCAGAGACATTTTGCTTGCTTGAAACCATAATAGATATTTAAACATTAATATTTCATATATTGTTTAAAGAATCAATGAATATGGTCTTATTAAAACTTTTTCAGCAACTCAGAGTTGCTGAAAAATTTAAAAAACATACTTGCCTCATGTAAACTACACCATAATTTTATTTATTCATAGCAATTTAAGAATACTAAAAGAATCTACTTGTTACTGGTATTTCATAGGTCTCTGTGTTACAGTACAGTAACTTCTACACTAATAGTGGTTAAGATAATGTTAGCTGCTAGCACAGTAATGAATTTGTGGTAATCTTGTAAGAATGGTATTTAGGGATCCACGGATTAAAGTAAATGCTCATGGATATACACTCCCCTCACAACAAAAATGGAAAAGGATATCTTGTCAATCTCCTCGGTTGTGATATAAACACATTGCCCCTATACCTGCCCTGCTCCACTTCAAGCACATATTTCGAAACACTTCTCTCATCCAGGGGAGATATGCGCACACAGAGAAGTCTTAAACGCACCCCTGCTTCCGAGGTCTTGTGCTAAATGTTGTTTTGGATGTATTCCTGCCATTGATCGGAGTCTGGCTGCAGGGGGAGAGATGGCAGCTGGGAGAGACTGCGCTTCCTTTAATGAATTCATCCAGCTCAAACGGCCTGTGGATACACAATCTCTCCCAGTAAAGAAATCTTGTCTCCGTTCTATCTTGGCCCTCATGGACAACCAGCAGGGTTTGTAACACCTCACACCAGCATACCATGAAGAATTTACTCCTGCCTGCTCTCGGACTCTTATGACTTCAGGTTCTGTTTTTGAGAGCTGTCAACTTTGCTCTGTTCTTAAATGCCCCTCTTGTTGTATTCCTCTTGAGTGTATTAAATTATCTGCCTTTGCCTTTTCTCAACCAATGTCTGCATATATCCAGTGAAGTGAAGACCTTGCTGTTTGCTGTGCTTGTGATTCATAAAGAGGCATTATTTGGACGTGGGTTAAAGTCTACAAGGAAATGACAATGGTTTTGTTGGGAGATGCACTGCGGTGAAGGTTAGTGGAGTATTTTGCTGGGTTTTAGCAGAAACATTTTCGCATACGGAGCATGTAAAGCCAGAAGCAGATTTGAGTCATGATCATTCTTAGCCTTATAACAAATTATAAAGGTTTTATTTTCACATAGTGTGAATGAAACAGTTTGCATAAACTTCCAATGAGTATCATGGATCAAACTAGCAAACTCTGTACAGTTTACTGAGCTGTATGGTGCTTTTTCTTATCCCTATTACAATGCTTTTATTGACATTGTCAACCATCATCGCTTCTGTAGCCCTAACCAGACACAGAAGAACAGTTGTTTCAACAGAAATCAAAAATCTTTTAAGAAGTGAACTGCAGAAGGTGTTGTGATGGTTGAAGAACTCCCAGCAACTTTCAAAAACATTCATTATTGTGAAGTGGAAGGTTAATGAGACTTATATATATATATATACATATATATATATTTTTTTTTAAATACAAATCTGCAAAGTGTGGTGTGAATGTTTATTCAGCCCCCTTTACTCTGATTATCCAATATAAAATCCAATGCAATTAGGAAAAAAAAGTCCATCTGTGTCTGTGTGTAATTTAGCCTCACCTTAAATCTCAGTAGTTCCCTGGATTTTCTTTAGAGAACACTAGAGAAAACAGATAGCATCATAACGTCCAAGAATCATAATAGACAGATCAGAGATTAAAGTCATTGAGATAGGAGGAAAAAGTAACATTGCACAGCATATCTTCTCCACTTTGACACAGGGTGGTGGTAACATCATGCTGTGGGATATTTTTCTCTTCAGCTGGGACAAGGGGGAGTTGATGGAAAGGGAAATAGAGTTAAAGGCAACCCTGGCAGAGAACACATAAAAAGCTGCTTCTTTGACAAAAGTTAATGATTTCAAACAGTTTACATCCAAGCCTCACTGAGCTTAAGTTTTTTTTTTGTGTGTGTGTGTGTTTTGTTTTTCAAAGAAAAATGGGCAGAAATGTTAGTCTGTACATGCGCAAAGGCGGTGGAGATATATTACAAAAGACCTGAGGTGAAACATGCTTCTACAGGGTATTGACTCATATGACTGAATACATTTACACAACTAACTAATCAGAATTATTAGCAAAGAAATTTTGAAAATCATGGGTTTTTTTTTTCCTTCCACTTCATGGCCTGGACTTAAGCTATTTTGTATTGGTCTATCTCATAAAATTCATACGAGTATTTTTACAGTATCACATTTATTTGATCAAAACTCTTTTAAAAGAAGATTTTTACTTCTTTTGTATCAAGCAAAGGAGACTCCAAAAGAACTGTTGTTTGCCATGGCACTGTTAGGTAAAGAAACTGAAGAAAAAAAAAAAATAAAAATAATAATAATCATGGATAAACATAAAGCACCACTTATAGTTTCTGTTTGTCCAGCACTACACCACAGCTGCCTGCTATTGGAAGCTAGAAAAGTAGAATTTCTGAGCAGCTACAGTTGTTAATTCAAAAGACCTGTAAAAAATAAAGATTTTTTGTTTTTCCATGTGGTTTTCAGTCTTGAGGCTGTGCAGGAACTTGGCATTAACTTTGGCAATAAATGGACAACATACAGCTCATAGCCGTGGCACAAAGATTCTCTTTCTAACTACTTTACACATTACTTTTTCCAGACTGCATTTGTAGTGGAATTTTTTGAATATCAGAGGTAATGCTTTTTTATCTCGTATAATTGCCCAGACTGTGTTTGCTCTGTAAAATGTTGTTCTAACATTGTGATATACTTTTCTGTGAAGCACCAATCCATAAGTGCCAAGCTTTGTTAATGACAACAGTAACATATATGCTTTTCAGAAAACAGAAACGGTTCCTAAATTCAGGTTTTTATGTTCCATTACTGGCAGTAATTCAATGGGTGGCCACAGTGTTGTCATCAAATCTCAAAGGCGAGACATATACAGCTCTGTTGAAAATACATCAAGTAGCTATAGGCTTGCTCTAATTGGACGCATTTTCCTGCCTGAACAGAAACCTTTTTAATAAGCATTTAAAATGGTTTCTAGTGTCGTTTTAAAACACATATTTGTATATGTATTTTGCTTTCATTAGTTTTTAAATTATATTTTGTTTTCTAAGACGTGTCTGTGTTTGTGAAGTGAAATTGCTTTCCTGAAATATTTCTCTTTTGCTTTATTGCTATATTTTCCACCTCAGGGGCACTGCAGTATCTGGCCTGCTTGATCTTTGCGAGCCTGCTTTGCTATTGAATCAGTGTGTCCTATACAGCGGGGCGCCTGTTATTTTATTTTGAGTCCACCTTCAAAGCAGCAACATTGCAGAGGTTCTTCTTCACCTTGAGAAATTAACATTGGAGATCTGGCTTTTCTCTAGGGGAGCCCTATTGAGGCCAAGTCCCCTCCTAATCCCCTGCTGAAAGGCATGTCTTTACTGTTCCCAGGAAACGGTAACATCGCTACATATCAGCCAATACCATGACATACTGCTAACATATCAACTAAAAGTTGAGTTATATTGTTTCAGTAAATCAACTCTTGGAAATCCACGTACATATTTTTACATACTCATGTTTATTTGGGCATTGCTTAAGCTACTAAAATATTCAGTTAATATTAGGATAATATGTAAGACCAATAAGAAAACATATTTTTAACCCAAAAGTATTGTTGCCATTTTGTTCTCTATGCAGTCATGGGAAAGATTGTTGAGTTGATAGTTAAAGGAGAGTAAGCCACAAAAAAGGGGCAACCATCTATGCAGCAATCTACCAATCATTGCTTATGAAGCTAATCATTCATAGACAAGTATCCAATAGAAAGTTGAGTGAAAAGAAAACATATGAAAGAAAACAAAGGTTAATTCAACAGTTGAAGTCCATGCTTCACATACAGCTACATGTAGGATGTGGGTTACAACTATCACATTCCTTGTGTCAAGCCACTCCTGAAGCGGAGACAGGTTCAGAAGCTCCTCCTTTTGGCTAAGAAGGAAAAGGACTTGACTGTTGCTAAATGGTCCAACGCCATCTTTTGACATGAAAGTACAAAGGCGGTTTTTGATATGGACAACATGGGCAAGCATACCTTGTGCCTCCCTGCCTCAGTAAAATGGGTGGACAAAATGACATGCTTATGCAGAAATAAATGCTTCAACTATGTTGCCATATGTGCAGTGAAAATATATTAAAGCATGTTCAACTTTTCCAAATACATCTTAATATTTTTTGCACAAATGAGCAAAATCTTCCACTTCACATGACTTAGAATTGTGCTTATTGTCTTCTGGTTTTGATGATTGTGACACAGAGATAGTGATGCCTTTTTCTTTGCACAAATGAACAAACAATACATTTAAAAAGTTCAGTGTCCCGTGTTGCTGCCCACCAACTGAACAGCATTAAGACACTGCGTGTCAAAACCTGCTGATGTTTTCCACAAACTGAAGTTTGGAAAACAGGTAGATGCTCAGCAGGGAAGGGCTCTCACTTTAAGGCAGGCAGTAAGTTACAGACAGCAGAAAAACATAAACCACAGCTTGTGGTGGTGTTGAAGCGATGGTTGAATGTGAAAAACAACAGTGGTGGATTCAGGAGGAGGCCTCAAACAGGAAAATATTTTGGATTAAAGTTAGAAAGAGGTAAGAAGCAAACTGAAGTTGAGATATTTGACAATTCTTGAATTCACCTGTGCTACTTATTATTCATACCTGAACATGGAGTTGTCCAGAGAAACTTCAACTGTGGCCTGCATCATTGATAATTGGAAGAAGTTTGAAATCAGCAGCACATAGAGCTGGCTGGTCATCTAGAGTGTTTGGGAGGTGACCATGAACCTGATGGTCACTCTGTTCTCCAGAGACCCAGTGCTTCACTGAGGAGAGAGAAGAACCTTCCAGAAGGGCAACCATCTATGCAGCAATCTACCAATAATCAGACCTGTATGGTGGAGCACTCAGATAAAAGTCACTCCTTAATAAAAGGGTCATGGCTATTTGGAGTTTACCAAAAGGCACCTGAAGGACTCTCAGAACACATTAAACAAAATTCTCAGGTCTAATGAGAATTTAATTGATTGAATTCCTTGGTGTGAATGTCAGGTGTCATGTTTGGAGGAACCTCCATCCTGCCTACAGTGAAGCATGGTGGTGACAGCAACATATGGAGAAGTTTTGCAGCAGCAGGAACTCATAGACCAGTCAGAATAGAAGGAAAGATGAACGCAGCAACTTACAGAGACATACTAGATGAAAACCTGATAACAGAGCTACTGATCTCAGTCTGGGGCGACTGTTCATTTTTCAGCAGGACAACGACTCAAAGCACATGACCAAGATCTCAAATGAGTTTCCAATGGTGGTTCAACAACATGCTGCAAAGGCTGTACATTTTTAGTTATGTGATTAATATTTTTTTTAATTATTTTTAACAAATGAAAAAAATTCTACAATTTTTTTTATTTTATTTTTTTTACGTATTTTCACAAAGGAGTAATTATGTGCAGAATTTTGATGAAAGAAGCAAATTTAATACATTCTGCAATAAGGCTGTAACATAGCAAAGTGTGAAAAAAGTGACGCACTGTGTACACTGTATCATGAGCCAATTTATTTCAAGGTTACAGAGCATAACTAAAGATGATTTGTTTTTCTTGCATTGTTCTGCAAAATAGGTCTAAATGTTCAAAAGTAGCACACAGATGTATGTGCACAAGCACAGCTGCACACTTTTCGGATCAATTTAAATTCGTTCCTACTTCATTTGCATGGTGTGCGAGTGACTCCTGAAGAGGGTAGGAAGCCTTGTGGAAGTATTAGGAAATGGTCCATCTCTGGGAACACAGAGGAATAGAAGCAGAGCGGCATATGTTGAGATTCGAATGGTCAATCGATGAATAACCCAGAGCAGTGTTTTTCCCGTGCAGACTGGCAGGCATTGTGCAGCCTTATCTGTGTGTTTGTCTGCGTGTTTGCAAGAGAACGGCAGAGATGGGGGGGTAGGCGAGAGAGGGGATTCATCTTTCCCCGAAGTATTATGTGGTGGTCAAAAATATTTGCAATGCCAGGGGGTATTTTGAAAAATATTTGAAAAAATTCAATACCATGCTGACCTTTTGCTGGGCATTTGTGAACACATTCTCTCTCCATTGTATCTGGCTCAGAGTCAGAGAGGATCGCTGTTACAGTACCGTGTTGGTGATTCTAAATTATGTTAATCTATTCTGTACTTTTGCTTTCATATCTTTATTGACTTTTTTAGTTTTAGTGTAAATGTACAAGTCAAGGCAATAATAACAAATCATGAAGTTAAAAATGTTATTTCACATACTGTGAAGAACACCTTATAAATTAAATTACCTCTATGAATACACAAGCTATATATTATAGCTAGCTATATATTTTTTTTATATATTTTCCTTTTCTGATTTAGCACAATGCTATTTAATGTAATTATGCCTTGTGTTACATTGATTATGTCTTTATGTCTGAATGAAATAATTTACCTACAGATAAAACTAAAATGCTCTTCAAGCTACACAGCTGCACCACAAGAGGGCAGAAAGCATTCAAACAAACTGTCTATTGTAATTCAGCTTCATTTGGTTCAGAACATCTGCTTTCTTAAGATAGTGTCAGTCCAACACATTGTACGAAAACCAAAGCAAACAGAATGCACTTTTTTAATTTCATAAATTGACATTTTACTAAGAAATATTAACAGTCAGACTAATACTAGCAACCTGAAATTACAACAACATACAGTTATATTAAATAATTATTTACATATATTTATGTTAGCAAATAGGAAAATAAACTGTGAGATTAAACTAATTAATAACTGAATGAAGATTAAAAATAATAGAAAATTGTGTGTAATTCATTTTATTCATACCGAACAAGTCAAATGAGAACAGCAATTTTAACTAATTTCGCATAATGTTTAATATAAATATTTATTCACACATTTTAAATAATGGATTTTGTCTTGATTTTCTTTTTCTTTCAGGAAACTGAAAGATCTGACTGCTTACTGAAAAAGCGAGTAAGACACTTGCAGAAAGTAACAACTAATGTAATAAAGACAAAAGGTAATTACTAAGATACAAATGTGAATGTCACATTTTCAGAGCAGGCATATTTATTATTACTAAGAAAGGATATTTCCAAATAATTTTAAACCATAAAGCCAATTCAAACTCATCCCACAAGTCTAAATTCAAACCAACATAATATCTGTTTTCAGTTTAAATCAAGCTTCCTCGTCTACAATGCCCTCTATACTTATTGACTTTTCTGGTAATGAATTATATAAAATTATTTAATAAATAAAATACTAATGAATAAATTAGAAAAATGATAACCTTTGATTCCAATAGCTTATTGTCACACTAAACATGAAAAAAGTGTCCAGAAATATTTAGTTAATAATCCACAGTTTTATGTTTCTCTGTAAGAAAATAAAATACATGGTGCAGAAATTGATTTTACTTAGCCACTCTTCAATAGGGGAAAAGCAATAAACATGAACATGTCATTCACGTAAGGCACATGTCTAAATGTGTTTCACCAGGGACGCTAACTATAAGTTAGTAAAAAAAAGTGAACACTGTTTTGCACGTGACCCATTTTTGTGCTTTCATTAATTGTGCAGTTTAAATAAGAAAAAAACAACAAAAAAAACAAGATCCAAAATCTATATCATACACACAAAAATGATTCAAGGAGGTTCAAGACTATATTTGACATGTCAACCATCCCCTATAGTTACCGAGAGAAACCTTTTGGACTATAGCAGAAAGTTTCACAGTCTACAAGTGTGAAATCACCGTTATGAACTTTTGAAATTTGTAGTCCATGACTGCAGCAGGATGAGAAATGCTCGAAATAGACAAATATTTAGTAGTGTTTTGAAAGAACCACAATAACTCTGCACCATGACATTCAGCAATCTAGCCATGATCTATCAACATTCCTCACTGTATACTACCTTTAAAGATCCAAACACACAGAGTGTATGACAAGGACAATAATTTTACTCTTATAAAAAGGAAATTATTTGAAAACAAAATGCTGTTGAAATTACCAGCAGTAGCCCCAGTGCTCCCTCTGCCTCTCTATCACTGCCGCAAGCCTTTCTCTTCCTTCAGATAGAGGCCAGTGAGAGATACAGCTTGTCCTTCAACTCAGGGATTTACAGCACAGCTAACAGACTTATTAAATTCATCAACAAGCCACAATACATAAAACGTTGCAGCATTGATCTAGTTGCCGTATCTTACAATCAAACATCATTTTATGCTGCCTAAAAATGTGGGCTTTTTTTCCTGACAATTGAACTCACAGAAAATGTTTTGAGAGCGTGCTATTTGTTTACTGAGCGCTTCCTTTCATGCAGAAGCTGAATGCAGGCTAAAGTGAATCGTACCTCTGGACCTCACTTTTTGTACGGCTAACTCCCAGTCTTTGCCCCTTATTATAACACAAGTTAATTGAATCTCAGTCCAGAACTGCCTTTGAGTTGCTTCTGTGTGTATAAAAGGTACAAAAGTGATGGAGCAGGTGTAGCAATATTTGCACTTAGAGTATTTCCACCGACTATCAGCCCGCTCTGGTCAAACATTTAAGAGAATAGCTCCAGCTTTGTAAACCCCTTTCATTTACTGCTGGGCAGTTTTCCTATCTTCCTGTTTTCAAAAGATTCCTCTTTGACCCACATATACCAACAACAGTGAAAGACTTCAGTCTGAGCTGCAGCACACAGTTTACTTGGCTTGCTAAAGATACACCGAGAAAAGGGATATGGACAAAATGGCCGTGACCCCAGACATGCCTGCGCACTAGAAAGGGAGGAAAGCATCTCTGTCCACAACAGGCTGTTGAACACTGGGATCACAACATATTTATGTGTAATGGCTTGCAGAGGTGGTCCGCTTGCATGGTGGTCGGGTAATTGCTGTCGTATTTCTTAAACGACTGAAACCTAACAATAAGAATTTACTGGCTGTAATTTCTGTCGACACATTCCTGTGTGTTTCAGTGGCTAAAGGAAGGAGGTGGAATATTGTTCCTGGGCCTCGATGCATTGTTAGTGGCAACATTTCAACAAAAATGTAAAGAAGAAGGCAGAAGGCAAAATAAAATTGTGTTTATTTTGGGATAAATACAAAATAGAAATAACATGTTAGAGTAAATATATTCTGTAAAAATGTTGCTTTACATATTTACCACTACTAATTTATAAATCACGGACTACTTATCCTCAAATATGGGGTTATACTATTTATTTTTTTTTGCTCTTTCCTTTGGTTTGTTGTTTTGTTGTATTTCTTTCTCATTCATGTAAAGCACTTTGAATTGCCTTGTTGCTGAAAATGCGCTATATAAATAAAATTACCTTACCTTACTTTTATTCTACTGTTTTTGCTTTTTTTGTTTTCATCAGAAAGCAGTCACATTATTTGTTCCTTTGCATGCCTTTTGCTATCTACTCTTTGCAACTAGTTAGTAAATAGTAAGTAGTCTCTGCATTACAATGAAATGATATTTAAATACATTTAAAGAAATAGATTTCATTTGTTTACATTTGAAGTAACTACTGATTAATTCCAAACTTTTGCTCTAATCAAACTTTGTCTCTGGGAAATTGGTGACTTTGGCCCAAGCAGCCACTTCACTTTATCTAACCAGCCTTATTTGTAGTAGCTTCTACACACACTGTTCAGCAGGGGTGGTTTACCGAGCAGCCAAAGCAGTTGCGCACAGGGCTTAAATTAGAAAAAAATCTTGAGCCTAGAGCTTTGCGGTGATGATAGGAATTAAATTATGAAACATTATTGCATGTTTATTAAAACATGTCCTTCAAAAGTGCAAACAAGTGTCTTTAACAGCACAACAAAAAATGAAAACTTCAAGTAACAATGACCTTGATGAGGTTCCAATACTTTTGAGCTAAAAAAAAATCAAAAAGACTCAACACCACATTAAGCAGAGACAATTCAGTTAATTAATTTTCAAGAAATTTAGAATAGTCTAAAAAAATGCTCTTACGTGATCAGGCCATGACCATTTTTGGCCATGGTGGTCCACTATAAATATTATACAATAAGCAAAGGCACACAACATTTCAAAGGATATTAGTGCAAGTTATGTTGTTTCAAAGTTACAGTAAAGTGCAGCTGCCTACAAGTGACCAGCACAGGGCTAATTAACAGAGTAACATGCAAAACTTAATTGAATGCAGCATAAATCAAGTTTCATTTCTGGTGTTTAACTGTTTTTATAACTATTCAGCTATACCATCTAATGGTGGGACTCAATAAAAAAAAAAAAAATCAAGTCAATTACAGGGTCTGTAATTAATTAATCACATTTTAATATTAATAGAATTTAATAGACCCATGCACACCATAAATCTGTTGTTTTTAACCTATGGGCTAGTTAGCCATTAGACTGGTGCAAAGTGCTATCATACCCATACAGCTCTCACGTGTTTCAGGTACAGCTGATCATTCATGGAACTTCTTTGAAAAAAATATTTCAAAATAGTATTTTGAAATGTTTTTTCAAATAAATATTTTTCTTTAAAACTAACGTTTGGGTTGAGGACACCTGTGCTGCTGCATCATGTTTTGCATTAGGATGATATTTTAGGCTGGAATAGCTTCGGTGATAGGCCAACTGCTTTTTGCAAAAGTTGCACACAGCATTAGTCTTTTCCAGTGTCTCATCAGATATTTCTTTGAAGCAAAAATGTACCTTTCACTGTTACAAGAAAAGTGGCTTTCGTCATCCATTGTCATTTTTTTTCGAATGTCACTTTTGCATCAGAATTACAGGCGTACTAGAAAAAGTATGAATTTTCTGGCCCAAACATTTGTATGTCAAAAAAAATATTATTGTGTTAAGATTTTTAATTCATAACGCCCTGACCTAATACTAACCATGAAAAAGATCTTGAATAAACTGCCTTATGCCTAATTCATAAGTACTAGTCACCTTAACTGGCTCATTTTTTTTTTTTTGTTTGTTTTTTTGGTATAAATTTGTTTCAACTGCTGACAATACACTTGCAAAAAAAAATCCTGACTAGTTTGGAAGTGTTGCTGCCTTAAGGGATTTCTGGTGGTATTTTGGCTCTTTTCAGTATCTCTTATGATGCCATGGTGAGCACAGTCTACAGCTTTCAAAAGCCCAGTTAATAAAGACGCTCAATTCCCTGAGGAGTTAAAGAAGAGGCGACAAGGATTTAGTTTAGGAGACAAATTGAGAAGGTTTAAATCATTTCTTCCTGCAATATTGGACAAAGAAAAAAAAATATCAAAGAATGGAGGACAGACAAAGACGCAGCAGGAATGCACTACTATTTGTTTCAAGATGATATGGCAGCAGGAAGATATGTCACACTATGAAAGCAAACAGAAAAGCTCGAACATACCAGATGAGGCATTCAGCTCTTTAATTCCCTCAAAGAAGACAAGCGGTTATTCCTGCCCAGCACACATCATTCCATTATGGGTTGTTTGTTTTTACCAGTCAAGATCTTTTTTCATTGATTCCAATCCCAGTCATTTAAACTTAAATATTAGTCTCTGTTTAATTTTGACAGAGAAGATTGGCACACTACAATCTATTAGTGCAAATGCCATGCTTATAACTGATCTCAGTATTTCTACAGAAGCCAGGAAGTCCTTGAAATATCCACACCTCTCCCTCTCAACAGCCACTGTTTCTGTGACACTGCACTATCAGAGTGGTCCCTCATGCAGCAACTCAACCATCTGCTTAACAACCTATGCCTTCATATTACCCATTGATTTTGTACTTGTTTCTTGCAGTACCTCTTTGTCCCTCTGTTGCTTGCTTTATGCTCAGCAGTAGGATATCCACAAAACTGATGAACAGAAGGTTTTTGATCAAGGAATCTATCTGAACTCTGAATGTCTGTTCAAAACCAGTTACATTCACATCAAATAATATACCCTGCAGCCGGTAATGGTGAGGTTTTAATCCAAGTCCATTAGAAATAATGTTAACTATACTCAACAAAATAGAATGTAAAAGGGACGAGAACCTATATTTTCCACCACAGCCGAGGCGCACAACTGACTAAGCCTATTCAATTATTAAAACAATTACCTTTCAGCTGCAGGTGTCCAGCAAATTTAGTGCACTTCTGTAGGACCAACTGCGTCACAATCCATTGGTGCTAGGGTTTTTATTTGATAACTTTCTTGTGAGCTATTTATGTTTTATAGGTCTAATGATGTTAAATTCTTTTCTCCATGTTTATTGGTTCTTTGTGTTGCCAGGCTCTGTTTAGTTTCTTAGTTTATTATGTACTTTACTTCTTGTACATATGTATTCTATTTCTTAGATTGTTGCTTCTTTATCTTCTTATCCTCCAAACATTACAAACTAACAAAAAACATCTGGCTTACAGTAACAATTAAAAGTCTGGAAGTGTTTAATGTGCTTTCAGCACCTCAGAAGCGAAGGTTCACTGTCAGTGTTGAGACCGGTTGGATGTACTGCTTAATTCACTGTATGGTTCTGCATGATTTGATGTACTGCTAAAACCAGCTACTGTACTTTTTATTGTAAATGCTAGTATATTTAACTTCAGCAAACTCTACAGCAAGAAACGGAACCAGTAAAATAAAAATCAGACAAAGCATTAATGGTAAATACCGGTGGCTCATGCCTTTTTCAGATAGAACATCCCAGACGTCCTCTCTCAGCTCTAATGGTCCCCTGATGTATAAGAAATGGAAATACACACTATCAGCATTCAGCACACGAAATGTCTTTGATATAAAATAAGAACCACAGAGGTGACTGAGTAATAATATTGGCATCTTTTTCACTGTCTAAAAGTTGATATTCCTCTGTCATTAATTTTGCATTTGGTCCTTAAAACTTCGAAGAAACGTGAAAAAAAAAAAGAAAAAAAAAAATTCTGCTCCTTTGCCTGCATTGGTTCTAAAGCTGGGTCATTTTGAGAGGATTACATAAAATACACGCCTCCAATAACAGTGTGTAAATAAATGCAAATCATACGACAGATAAGAGCTCATAAATGCAAACAATGCTTTTGAAATAAAGATGACAGAGCTGCAGGAAAACCCAGAATACTCATTATCTCTATAAGTTGCCAGCGGCTGTCCAGGAAACTGTTGTACTGCTAATCTCTTCACATCTGCTTTTTCCTCTGAAACATACAGTAAAATAATGATATTCTTATCTTCTGTTCCCTCTTTGAGGCCGAACGAAAGATGGAACTTTTCATTTTGATGCCACTCTGCTTTGATTAGGGTATAGGATAAAGGCGGTCTTGATCTGCCTGGAAGAGAATAAAGAGCGTCGACTTCACAGGGATTTCCTTCTTGTCTGAACATACCTTCTAAACAGAAACATATGATATGAATCTGACTATATGAGTTCAGTTGATTTTATCCAAACTGACATGGCAAACTGATTCAGACATCACTTTTACTTTCTGGAAAAAGCAAATGTCTTTTCTCTGTACAGGACAGGTTTTCCATCCAGACTTTAAATCTTTTTAATTGACTATGAGGATTGCTTTTCTTTGGAGGATGGTTTTCATCCTGTTTCAAAACCAGAGCTCGAGCTGGGACATCTGTCCTTTGAATCAGCTTTGGGATCTCAAACCGCATGGATTTTCTTGCCTGCCTTCCTGTGCTTAAGAAATGGTCTCCCTCCTTCAGTACTGTGTGGATTAACCACTGCACACTGTTTCACCTTGCTTCACTCGACTTCATCATTCTGCCTCTGTAGTCAGTATAAACAACCTAACCAGAAAAGAGTGAGTCAGTGGGAGAAAAGATTTACTGGTAATTCACCAAATCCCGTGTCTCCTCACTTCTGATGTTGTAACTCGTTTTGTTTTGCAAGTTAAAAAGTAAAACAAGGTCTTTTGGTAATGCTGTTTCCAGAGCCCGCGAACTATTAAATTGTTTTAGTCACGTAGCGCCCTGTGAAAACATTCCAAATTGTCAAATACTTTTTTTCACCTCTTCATAATTGCAAAACCAAACAAACCTAAATACTGTGAAAAATAAAAAATAAAAAATACTCAAAAGTTCCGTAGAACGTTGAAAGTCTGCAGAATCACTTAACAAATTTAACATTAAAAGATTAAAAGAAAGTCCTGACTGGGGACACAGTGTAAAGGAATCAGAGGTGGTTTAAACTGTTTAAACAGCATTGGAACTTTTTAAATGAAATATGTTAACCTTGAAGCCATCATTGCATATTGATTTGATAATTTTATAAATTAATATACATCTAATTACAAACAAGAAAAAATGTGTCAATAAATTGTCTAATTTTATGAAAAAATCTTAAAAAAAAAAAAAAATAAAAGCTTCAACAGCATGGCTTTTTGTTGAGGTTTTATTTTTAAGCAACTGTTTTCATTGTACTTTTACAAATATTCTGTTTGGCATGAAAGAGTTTTCTTTATAATTTTCTTTAGCCTAACTACTGTAAAGTACCGCTGTATTTCCTTTGGTGTGCTTAGCTCTACTCTGTGCCTACACCATATCAGGGGATGAAGCTGTCTGTTCAGGTGATTGACACAAGCCCACATTAAGAGGTGGTTTTGGAAATTAGTCCGTGGAGACCCTTTGGAGCTGAGCTGGAGAAGGAGGCCTGTCTCTGAGAGGAGCTGTGCCTTTTTAACCCCACTCATTTGTATGCCGATGCGCGAGAGGCAAGCTGCTCTCTAAATGGCTGAGGCATTCTGGCTGGTACCCCCTCGACACGTTCCTGCACAGACAGACCCCGTGGAGAGCTGCCAACAATATGCAGCCCAGAATCCTCAAATTACAATGGGCCCAATTAATAATCACATAGTTATTTCATATTTTATACACTCGTACAAAATTCAGAGTAACAAAGTCTCTATTAGAAATTATCAATGTGTGTTTTCTCCTGACCATGGCAAAGCTTTACCTTAACACCATGAACTTTGTATTTTCTTTTCCTTGGAATGTTAGAATTTGGGATATTTTTAATGATGTGCTAGCTTGACCATTCTTTCACCCTCTTTTCAATTCACCATTATGGGCAGATGTGTTAAAAATACATAATAAAGGGACTGCAGAGGGATAGCCATGAAATTTGAATGAGTGTTGGAGCAATGCAGCATGAAATGAAACATATAGCGGCTACATATAAGGCATTACTTTGGACCATTTAAGACATTTCATAAAGTTGTAATAGTTTAGTTAGCAGCTAAAAGTTTGGGATTAGACAGCAACGGATTAGCTTTTTTTAATTTATTTTTTGGCATAAACAAACTTTCCAGCTGCACAGAAAAAGTTTTATTTAATTTTACATTTTATAATACACATTTGCCATTGACTAAAAAAAAGAAACATATTAAAGCTTGCTGTGCCGACCAGTTATATACATTTTCATGCACCACATCAGATGTAAAAAAAAAATCCTAAATTAACCGAAAGTTGCACATAAATTATAGATTTGGACTGAACTCATGGAACTCATACAATAAGCACAGCAAAATTTCAATTTGAGACTAAAAATGGATCCATTAGGAAGACTATAAATAATTCAAATACCTTTTACACTTGAAACTTTTTATCTGTATAAATGTAAAAATAAAAAATAACATGTCCCATGTAACATGGTAATCAGGTCATACTGTATTTTAACTGTGCAATAGCCTATTCACTTTATTCCAATTGCATTTTGTGTTCAATGTTTTGTTATATTAGATTACGCCAAATGACACACAGATTCAGCGTGGTCCACTGCATATCAGTGAAGAACAAATTTTAGATTTTGACGTGTTCATTTAAAACTTGTTAATCAGATATAAATATGCAAAACGGCTTCCCATGGGCCTCCATTGAAATGCTAATACAGGGTGCAAGTAAAGGTGGGGTGAATATAGGTTCTGATGCAACAAAATCACAAAGGTATATTACTTTTCTTATCTCATTCAAATATTAAAGAGATAAGCTATGTTACAGCAACCTTTTTTAATGTAAATACTATGATTTCAAGAGGTTTGACATTTATAAATTTAAATTCTAATTTCAAACAAAAAACCTTTTCAAGATTGTTTATTTTTTACATAAAAAGATGGTTTTCCACCTCTCCTTTTCTTCGTTTCCCTTATGATCTTTCTGAAGCCAAATGTTAAACTGATTTGTGTTTTAACAGACTTTATAAATGTGCTACTGTGAAGCATTTGAAATCAGGTGGGAGTATAGTGGGAGGCCTTAAGTGTAGTGGATTATGAAAGATAAAATTGTGAAGTGTGCTTGCATGTGTAATGCATTAAATCAATCTATAATTGTCTGAATAACCTTCCTATGCAAAGACATGCATAGGTCAAATTAAGGTAATACAGACCCTGCCATGTGGTTCTCTATAGCCTAAATATATTTTAACTTTTTCTGTGGTTGTGTTCACAGCATTGTAAAAATGTCCACACCACTTAAACCTTTTCACATTTTATTGCATTACCGTCACAAAACAATGACTTTTGCTGGGATTTTTTGTGAGGAAAAACCAACACAAACTATACAATAGTAAAGTGAAAGAAAGTTGATACAGTTTTCAAATTTAGCTCCATTCAATGTTTATATCTGCTCTGACTTGCTTTCCTGTCTCTCCCATAGTCATCCCACAGCCTGATGCTGTCACCACTGTAAAGATGGTGGGTTCTTGTTGTACAACTACATGTAATATTACAAGCAGCTAATACAGTTTATTTTTGCAAAGCTGTCCTGTCTAGTGTCTTCTTCCACTCACAAACTGTTGCAGACCTATGGCAGAACAGCTGTGTGTAGTCTTAATTTGAATTACACACAGGTTAACTGTATTTCCTATTTCAGTGACTTATGAAGGTATAAGTATAAAGTACTAAAGTAATCAGACTTTTTGCTGTAGCTTTTTGCTGTAAAGAATCTAGATATTTTACCTGTAGCTTTTTTTTTTTTTTTTTACAGTAAAACATGACTTCCTCCTGGCTCCTGCCTCTTGAAGAAGCTCTTACTTTTTCTGACAGTCTACCTTCAGAATGTCGTCACAACAGCGCTTCTCAGTATCCTGTTTAAAACCGGGCGTTGAACTGAGAAGGACATGATGAACTCAGCAGCCGTGCAGTCCTACCAGGTGTTTGCAAATTATGTTCCTGCCAGTCTGGTGGAGCTGAGTACAGAAGGTGTGGGGCACTGGTGCTTTGTGGGGTGGACCACCACCACCTCCAGGCCTACGGCGGCTCCGGCCTGGCCTTCAACTCCTCCGACTGCCTGGATTACAAAGAGCCTCTTCGTGGAAACTCAACTTTAACGCCACAAACTGCTTGGACTACAAAGACCAGGCCTCCTGGAGGTTCCAAGTCCTGTGATCAGCTTTTTAATATTTGTTTTTTTTTTTTTTACACACAGTGCCCCACTGTGTTTCTTTACCTCTTTTTAAACAACATTGCTGTATCAGTGGTGAAATAGCAAAAAAAAAAAAAAAAGTTTAGGTCAAGTGAATTTTCTACATTTTGGCAAAAATCAATATCCAAGAACTAATTCTTCTGTTGTTCCAGATAGTCTGACCTACATTAAGAATATCTTTCTTCACACAAATGTATAACCCTGAAGGTTATGAATATGACTTCTACATCCTCACTACAGTATCAGCAAAAAAAACCACAAAAAAAAAAACACATTATGGTGTCCTTGGTGATGAGCCAAAATCAGTGGTGAATTGCTTGTTAAAAGGCTTTGTAACTTAGTTTGTATTACTCATTTAAATCTTGTGCCTAACACTTTTCACTTTGACAGGCAGAGTCCATTAACAATGTCAGTCACAAAGATTATGCCTTTGAGAGACTAGTCAGCAATTTCTGCAAAGTTGTACTTTTATATCCAGATTTTAGTAAATTTGGATTCGAGGAGTCACAAATGTTACCCATCCTGTATTTCCACAGACATAATGACTTGAAATGCAATATAAAACAACTCTGGTGTATCTCTGTTGTGGTTAATTTAATAAGTGAGTTATTCTTTACAGTTTTACAGGTCAAAAGATAAAGCTAAAATCCCATCGGAGACCCAGGAATTCATAATTAGTTTATTGATGCTGAGTGGCCAGCTCCTCATTTCTGCTTTCCTCAATTAGCCTAAAAGTTGCTATAAAACATTTCAGAGCTATAACAGCATTATATTTCAGAAAAGTTGGTTGCTGTGCACCTTGGAGATCAGAAGAAATGATAAAAGTTATATCTACAAGGAAACCCAAAAATACAGGCGATATGGCTCACAACCCAGGGTACCATTACATCAGGACAGGAGAGACACAAGCATTTGGAAAGAAATATAAAAATCAAAAGTTCTGGCCTAATCAAGTTTGGTACTGAACCTGGGTGACCTGTACATAGTGAAAGTGCCCCACTGTGTTTCCACTCTGCTGGTTTTCGATTTGCAGCTTCTGATTTGGTACTAAGCGAAAAAACAATTTCAGGTTTCACAATAACAGAATTTATTATTTAAAATTTAAAATCTAAAATAAATATATTGAATAAAGGTGAAATCCAAACTTCAGTTAGTGTTTTGCACACAATACCAATGAACCATTTCCACTGCTTACTAGTGTAGCTTCATAGGACACAATAACTGTATTTGCTTCGTTTTTAGTGCAGACAACATAAACTAAAATGCCATCTTACTTTTGTTCAACAAGGGCATGGAATATTATTAATTTTTAGCAACTAAAGATGAAATGTGGCATCTTTCCAGAATAAGAAAATATATAACATCTGAAAATGCACTAAAGAAATGCAAGAGCTTAATTAAAAGAAATATGGCCGTGGCCTCTAGCTGCACAAGCAAAATACAAAGAGCTAAATTACACAATACTTATTTAAAGCATGTGGAAGTGTTACATAAATTATTTTATAAACGTTTACATTCCTCAGCAATATCTCAGCTCACCCTGCAGTATACAAATAATCTCCAATTTATCCTTGTAGATTATTTGTATAATCAGAAAATGGCTGCCCTGCACCACACATGCAGGTCTTCAGCACCATCCATTTCAGAAATATACGATTTTATTACAATACTGACTGCATAGAGGGTTCTGGAAAGGAGATGGGAATTTGAACAGAGATATTGGTGATGAAGATCTGTAAATAGAAATGAGAGGTAGTCTTACTTAGTAGAGTGAAAGAGGAACGCCAGGGGAAGGCGACTGGAATTCGGGTAGTGTGTAATCTGCGATGAGGTGATGAGGACATCAAAGATGGATAGGCCGAGGGTGAAGGACCAGTGTTGGAGGGTGGGCAGGTTGCAAGGAGGATTTTAAAATTGAGGGTGGTGAGGGCTGCCAGTCCTGAAGGACGACTTTCGGGTGGTTATTTCTTGAAAGGTTTGGTTAGGTGACTCCAGTAGTGACTTCAATGAGGAAGAGTACAAGGCATGTTTTTAAAAGTGATTGACGAATGCTTTCAATGGTGCATGGTGGGAGTGTCTGATATCAGAATGCATATCAGGAGACATTGGTGTCACAGTTCTTCATCTTCAATCATCTGCTGGCACTAATCAAAGAAAAATTTCAGACCTGATTTGTTGCAATGGAAAGGCAAATGCAAAGGTGGTCATTCATATACTGTAAGAACCACCACTGTTTTATGTTTTCCAACAAAGCAATTTTTATGCCCATCCTAAATATGCACTACAAAAAGATGCTTGGGAACCTGATAAGGTTTAAAGCATGTTTTTAGTCCAGTCAACTTTACAAAATGCTGCCTTTTAAAACAATCTAACCTGTACTATAATTGTCTCCATAGCTTTACTAGAATTTATTTTACACGTTATAACTTATAAGACCTTCTTACTAAGTACAGGAGTTCAACATTTTGTTACTGGTCAGCCAAAATTTTATTGACAATTTGCACATTTTTCTTTTGCATACTTAATCCTATTTCATGAGAAAAAATGGGATACCTGAGTGTGTGAAGTACCATTTTCCCTCTCTGAAGTGGAAAATGTTCTGTTCAAAACCTCTTCATTAACTAACCACCAGATGCCGCCTCAAAAAAGTGCTTATACCAAAGAACATGATAACCACATTCCCATGCTTTTACATTCATTTGGGGGAGCACTGCGCAGATGTTTTAATGCTTTGTAAAAAGTGCACTGGGAACACTAGAAAAGTCAAGTTTAGTGTAATTATTCATTTTGCCTTCGCAAAGACTGGTGAGTGCAGAGTAACCCTGACCAGTCCCTCTAGAGAGGTGTTTCCGTTCCTGTTGTGTACAGCCACTTAACCAGACTTACAGACATTAGGCACCCATGACTTTACTTCCAATCCAAATTTGACTTCCACAGTACTTTTCATTAAAATTTTACAGGTCAAAAATTTAAAAGGCCGTTAAAGAAATGTTCTTTTTCATTACATGTGACAAAAAATGAGGAGGTCAACCAGTGGCATAATGGGCACAGTAATTAGGGACTCGCGGTTTGATATAATGTGACTCTTAACCAATGTAAGACTAATTAATCAATATTTTAATTATTGGACCTTGTAATGATGATTTTGTTATATTCATCTGAATAGTGTTGCCAGAGTGACCTCCTCTGTCATCATTAGCAAGAAAATGGAGGCTTCTGCTGTGCTACACGTGCCTTCATTTGTGTTACCAGCTAACTGCCAACTAATAAAGAGTTCATATTGTTGGTTTTAGCAATTATTTCATAAAGAATTTTGTCATATTAAATTGTACTTTCTTCATTGTCATTTCAAGTTTTGCACAACTTAAGATTGATGTTTTTGCCCATTCTTAATGGCAAAATGGCTCATATTTTGCCGTGTAGGTCAGAATAAATGGAGATCATCTGTGAACATCCCTCTGCAAGTACTGTCACATATTCTCAGCTAAGTATTAGCACCATGAGTTTTATTTTAAAAATGCTATATTTATTACTTTGTATCTCAGACATTCTGGTCAGTCACTCTGAACTTTAACCTTTTTTTGGACTGAATTGAATATATTGAAGTAGTACTAATCTTTTCTGATTAAATTTTTTGGGTATACCCAGCCTTTGCTTAGTTGGTGTGTTTCTTTGGCCTGGTGAAAACCAGCCCCTTGTACTACACTTTGGTTCATACAGAACATCTGGGCTCTCAGCTCTTGAGAAACAATTGGTTTTAATTTTACACAATTTCTAACATTTTCCTGTGATGTTTGTAATGTGCCAGTTTGATCTTAAGAAGCTTACCGTAAATTGCCTGTGCTGTGAACAATCAGAGAGAAGTGCCAATTAGAATGAGGCGGCTGTTAATGTTAATTTGATATTTGAAAGTGTAGGCGACAAGGACTCATTGGCTTCATTCACCTCCTTCACTGCCATTGTTAAAACTATAGGCAGACTCCACCATTCTAAAACAGCACATAAAATTGTTCACAACTTCCCCATCTGTATGCTGATTGGCCAGTCAAAAATCGACCAGACACAATCAAAGTCAAGGTGAGAAATTTCAGACTATGCTGGAAAGCAATAATTTTTTTTCAGTGGAATTGCACAGGAAGGCAACGGCCAGATTAAAGTTTCTTGGTCTTCATGATGCTGTTAGTTCACTGGTGCTCTTTTACACCTCTGAGGCCTGATCCCTCAAGATTCTTTTTAGGGCATCAGTATAAATAAGTCTGAATACATATGCGTGACAAAGTTTTCAGACTTCCATTTGTCCAAAAATGTTTCGAGTGATACATTATTTTCACTCCACATAACACACTGCTTTGTGTTGGTTTAATATGTAAAATATTAAACCAACATAATGGATACAAGTTTGTGACTCTATGTTAAAACCTGAAAAAGTGAAGGTGAATAATTTTCCAAGAAGAATACAGCTTTTAATTTTTAACCATAATTAAGTTAAATTATTAGTAAAATAATTGACACATAAATACTACTAAACATCTTCTGCACAGATCATGATGCCATACTCTGGCTTAAATAAATAAATTGCATACACATATTTGTGCATATTTGCAGGCAAGACTACCCAGATAAGCTTCAGCTTACATTTCCAAAGCATTTTAATTTGGAGGCTAGATACAATGCTTTTATATGCCAAAACCTCTAGTCTTCTTTTTGGTTACTCAGAGGGTTTGAGATTTTTTAAAAGTCGGGAGGTGGAGGGGGGTCGTATTAGCAGACCTATGAAGTGGAAGAACAAGCAAGGTTAATGAGCAAGAGAAGACAGAGCAGCACTGACACAGAAAGGCGAAAGCAAAGCGAGGTGAAAAGGAATGCCTTTGTCTTTTAGTAAAGCAATAAAAACAGCCAAAAAACATTAATAATTTTTCTGTTTCTAATTCTTAAATGCAATGTTACAGTTTTGTGCATTTAGACATTCGGGGAGAAAAAAATAAAATAAAATGTGCAAGTAATTTTATTTTCCTGTGAGATATGCCTCCTTAAATGGGATTACACAACTCGTCTGAGTGTGGCCTCTGAGTGTCAAGCTACATCTTAACAACAACTGGCGAAACTGTGTGGAGCTCATCTCCACTGAGGCAGAACTAAAATCTGGAAATAATCAGCTAGTGGGGAACATGAGAAATTCTCCAGAAAACACTTTAACGCCACTGGAGCCCACTGCTCCTCAAGATTGGATTCAGGTACCTAATCCCAGGCGGCAGCTGCCCACCCTCCCCCTTACTTTTCTTTCATACAGTGGAGCGCAGCAACCACGGGGTGTCAAAGGGGGCAGAGAGACTGCTGTGGCTGACACCTGCTGGGCGCTATAAATATAAAAAAAACTGGAGCTGCCATTGTTAGTTTGTACTGTAGTTCTCTCTCCCAGGCCACTCTCTCTTGTAGGCTGATGTGTACTTTAATGCTTGCTGAAGGCTTCTGCCATCACCAAAGATAAGCAACCATCCAAATGACTCAACTGATTCCACACAACAGCAACGATCCCCAGCCTGGATGGCAACAAAAACCTGTCACTTTGTTCCACTTAAAACAAAGGAAAGAGTCCACCCTAAACTTTATATTTCTGTTGAACAATAGGTTTCAAATTTAGTACTTTTTAGCTGCCTGAAGAACATAAATATGTTTTAAAATTGTGCCTAAGCCAAACCAAAAGTAGAACAAAAATCAAAAGATGGAATTGATATCCCTATTAGTCCTCTCTTTTTCAATCCCTATGACTTTGATTCTTATTGGTAAGTTACTGTGTTCTTCTGAGCTTGACAAAAGTTCCTATTGTCATATTGGGGTATCTGAGTGTAGAAGTTTAAGGAAAGATATTAATTTAATACAATTTGGAATAAGGCTGTAACATAACAAAATGTGAGAAAAGTGTAGCACTGTGAATACTTTCGGAATGCACTGAATGATTGAATGTTACAGAGCAGATAACCAGTGCATTTGATGTTTTTATAATCCTAACAAGCTGTACTCCATATGAAAAGGAGTGAAGTCCAAGAAATCTGCAATATCAGTCAGTGATATAATGACTTCATGATGACTGAGCCTGGTAAGATATCAACATATGTATTTCTTCTATGGAAAAGAACTGTAATTTCAGTGTAAGTCTTTCCATGTAACCTATCTTTCATCTCCCCCTTTTAAAGAGAGGAGAAGTAATGTGATTTGTTGGACATGTTCTGGCAAAAAAAAAAAAAAAAAAAAAAAAAAAATAAAAAAAGTATGAAGTTGATTTTTTGGGAGTGAAAAAAAAAAAAAAAGTTAATTTTTGCAATAAAGTTGAAAAAAAAAAAGAC